>JAEIFU010000978.1:0-10000 GCA_018904235.1 Lordiphosa stackelbergi
TTAATCATCTGTCATTACAAACCGAGTTTCAATCCAATCGAATTAAAAATAGTTTTTTTCGTGCAGAATTTTCCGGGAATTTTCCGATCGTCTGGTCAAATCGTCATTTTCCGTATGCTATCAAAACGTGAATCGCTTACGCGGTAAGCTCAGTGCCTTGCATACTAGCAGTGCTGGGTTTAGGCAAGATGCTCTTGCTTTTACCGAAACTTCTCTCTATGAAAACATTTTTAATCATGAGATCCTAACGGATCGCTACTTTATTTATAGATGTGACCGTCCTTTTGGTCGTGCAGGTGGATTTCTAATTGCAGTAAATTCAATCTGGCCGTCCAAAAAAGATTCCTTGCGATTTACTGCCCAATATTGAGTTCGTTGCTGTTAAAGTTCAAACACACGATTCAAATATTTTCGTAACGTGCTCCTATATTCCTCCTGCCTCTAACCTTTCTCTTTATTTACTTCATGCTGAACACATACAAAGAATTGCTTCCGTGCTGGGTGATCGTGATCGTATGGTGGTCGTCGGGGATTTCAATATTCCACATATCTCTTGGGCTTCATGTACCAATTCCTTCAAACTGTACCCATCTGCCTCTCATGAGATTCTTAACCTTATGGCTGAACAATCTCTCGGGCAGCTTAACTCCATTAGTAATGGTTTGAACAGACTCCTTGATCTTGTTTTTGTTTCCGATATTTCCAATTCGGTGGTGTCCAGAACTTCACCCTTGTCAATTCCGGAGGACATTTATCACCCTACATTACAAATTGATTGTGACCTTGATATACCGAGCACCACTTCTCCCCCTTTCCAGAATACTGCATCCTTTTGCTTTCGAAAGGCTGACTTTCTGCGCCTCAATGGGGCGGTAACCATTTTTTTTTTGGTTTTTTTTACCCCCTTTTATGGTTTTAACAAAACCACCAAACGCTTTTTACGAAGTTCTTTATAGTGTGTTTAACGAATTCGGCCCACTTCTCCCCCTTTCCAAAAACTATATTTTTTTTTTTTTTCAGGGGGACTTTTTTCCGGCCTCAATGAGGCGTTATCCATGGTAGACTGGTCTTTTCTGGACTCATCTCAGGATATTGAAATATCCACAAACGCTTTTTACGAAGTTCTTTATAGTGTGTTTAACGAATTCGGCCCCTTCGGATTTCTTCTCCTCGAACACGTGCGCCGCTATGGTTCACGAGAGGCTTATCTAACCTGAAAAATATTAAGTCTCGGCTCTACAAAAAATTTCAAAAATCTGGATCACGCGAGGATTTTGCCAAATATTCGGTGGCACGATCCAAATTTATGGTTCTCAACTCAGAATGCTATAAGGACTACTTGGTCAGGTGTAAGTTGAGCTTTCAGGATGACCCAAAGAAGTTTTACAGCTTTGTCAATGCTAAAAAGAAATCATATCAATTCCCGCCCTCCCTCTCTTTAGATAATGTATCGGGTGACAACGACTCTGATATTGCCAATCTATTTGCAACATTTTTCCAACGATGCTATTCTGCATCTGCTAATAATTTTGTCTCTAAATATCTTTATTCTGTGGAAAATTCCAACTGCATTGTATGCCCTGTTGTAGATGCAGATAGTGTTTTATCCAGCCTACGAACAATCAAGTCCCGGACCTGACAAAGTTCCCAGCTGTGTGTTGAAACTTTGTGCTGACTCCTTATGTGTGCCGCTCTGTTAACTATTTAACATGTCTCTTCAACGGGGAGATTTCCCTAGTCTTTGGAAAGAGTTCTATATCATTCCTATCCATAAAAAGGGACCAAAGTCAATCATTTCGAACTACATGTGTGTATCGAAACTCTCGGATATTCCTAAGCTTCTTGAAAAGATCCTGACTCCCCAACTACAACATTATTGTCGTTCGGTAATATCCGTATCTCAACATGGTTTCATAAAAAATCGCTATATTTCTACGAATCTACTTGAGTTAACTACTCTTGTAAACAACAAACTGATGTAGTTTATACTGATTTCAGCAAGGCTTTCGACTCAGTTAATCACGAGCTCTTAGTACATAAACTGTGTCTGGTCGGCTTCCCACCAATCCTCCTCAACTGGATAAAGTCTTACTTAAGTGATCGATCTCAACGAGTTCGTTTCAAATCAGTACTATCCAGCTCCATTATTGTACTATCTGGGGTCCCCCAAGGTAGTCATTTAGGCCCCTTACTATTTAACCTTTTCATTAATGATATCCCACAGGTTTTATCCCATTCGCAGGCACTAATGTATGCGGATGACCTCAAACTTTGTTTGTCGTATAATGACCCTACGTCTCCTCTACTCCTGCAATCCGATTTAAACTCTCTTCACACCTGGTGCTCTGTTAATAGCCTTCCTCTTAATCTCAGCAAGTGTAAGAGTATGACTTTTAGTCGTAATCAACCATGTGAGTTTGATTATCCCTTTGGAACGTATCCATAAAGTTGATGATTTGGGTATACAATTTGTTCTCAAGTTATGTTTCAATAGTCATATATCAGTTATCTCAAACAAGGCAATGGGAGTTCTCGGATTTGTTAAACGATGGTCGAAGGAATGTAATGACCCCTATGTTACTAAGCAACTGTATGTCTCACTAGTGAGACCAATACTTGAATATGGGTCGTGCGTGTGGTCTCCTTATTACCAAAAATATCAAGATCAACTGGAATCGGTTCAAAAACAGTTTTTATCTTCGAGGCTTAAACTGGGATTCCACCATTCATCTTCCTCCTTATGAGGACAGATTATGCCTCATCAACCTGCCTTCTCTTAAGAACCGCCGAACTTGCCATAGTGTTCTTTTTATTCATAAACTCCTGTCAGGAGATATCGACTCTATCGCTTTGTTATCTAATATAAGTCTTGCAGTCCCACCACGCGTTACTAGAAACTTTTATCCTATTTATCTACAGCCTTGCCTTACAAACTACGCTCATCACGAACCCTTCCGAAGCCTTTGCTTAAACTATAACTTGCATTACCATATTTTTTCATCTCAATCCTCCTTGTTTGTACTAAAAAATAATTTATTGTCGTTCCTATGTAGGCCCTCTTAACATTAGACAGAAAATTGTTAAACTATAAATAAATAAATAAATAAATTTTCCATCTTCGAAAAACCACATTTCGAAATATTTCGTATTCTATTCTAAACCATTTTTTTTTTTTTTTTTTTAAATAAAATTTTTTTTTTACATACAACCACCACGTTCCAAAGTCAATCCACAGTGGTCGATTTCATAGGCCAAAAATAAAAAAAAATATTTCCGAAATTTCTCATTGTAAGTATCCAAACTAGTTCTTAAAAGAACAGTAAAACAAACGGTAAATTCATTTTTGCTCCATTCCGGCCGAACGCGCTACGAATGAAGAGAGAAAAGAGACAACAAAACCAAGCGGATTGCGCAGTGAACAGAGCTTTAAATTTGTCCCCACAAGAACATTAAGTTTTAATAGTAAATCGCGTTCAATTGACTTAAACTAAAATGCATATTGAAAATAAAGGTATTGACTAAACAACTAAGTGATTTTTGTGTAATAATATGCTTTTGGTGTTTAACCCCCGAGGTTATTTTTTCCTTTTTTTTTTTTTTTTTTTTTTTTTTTTTTTTTTTTTTTTTGCACACCACAATTAATTTTTTTCCAGTTTATTGTCTTCCTCAAAATAGCTCCTTACACTCTGTAACATCATCTAGAGCGCCGTCATCACCTACTGTAAACATTATTGACGCAGCTTCTCCAAACGACCCCAAACAGAAAAGTGCTACCTGTAACTCAAGTTCAATTTGGGGTCGAAATGCATGGGGCCGCACGGACCCATTGGTCATTGAAAAATGGTAGCACATTAGTTCGCCAGTTGACTTATTTGGGCACACAGAACTTGGTTCCTCACCGCCAGCATGCAATTGCAGTAAGATCCTCCATGAGGTCGTCTACGACTTTACCGACTGCATCATGGTCCATATCTTAAGTTTGTTTTGGTATTCATTTTTCTTCATGCTTCTATTTAGCTTGATTTGTACACCTACAATCAATGCTTTAAAAATACGTATTAAACTTTGACACACACAAGTGACAGAAAAACTCACAGCCTGTCAAAAACAGCTGATTTACACCAAAAATTACGAGGGTAATCCTTTTAGGGGCGCTCAATAGCTGCGTCGCGTAAATTTACACAATTACTCTTTTACGCGGGCTGGTGAACACCCTAATTATTTTGCTGGAGTCCTCTCGAGTGGTGTATTTTTTTTAATGCATTGATTTGAGTTAGAGTAAAGAGCAAATGTTGTGACCCCTGTCTTACCCTCAAATGAAACTTTTTTTTAAATATTAGTTAATGTTTTCTTAGTCTATATTATTAATTTCAGCCGCCACCTTTTGCCTCCTTCTTTGTTATTCGTGTTTATCTACCACGCATTTTTGTGCTGTCTTCCTTATATGTGCGTATGTGTGTGCGTGCGTGTACTATCGTACGTGAACTATCGTGCGTGTAAATTCTTGCTAACGTATATATTTTGTTTGTGTTATCATTGTTTGTGTTTTGTTCATGTTTATTTGTGCTTTAGTTTTAATATTATCATTTTCATAATTTTGTTAACTTAATAAGTAAATAAAATAGTCCAAGGCAAATATATTTTTTGATGGGCGGGAGGCAACGTGGGTAGTGCAATAGGAGTTTGGAGAGATTGAATGATGGTTGTATTATTGTTTATTACTTATTATAATTATATATAGCTAAGAAAAAAATTTCACTTTGATATAGGCAGTGGAGTATTTTTGGCCGCTGATTCCATACAAGACCAACCACTGTGAAATCGGATGAAAAATAACATTTTTCCCATACAAACTTTTCCGACGATTTTCCGACTTTTCCGGGTGGAGTTTTCCAAAACCCCGTGTAAGCACGCACTTTCACCACTAACAGAAACTCCTGTCCAAATTTCAGCTTTCTATCTCTTACCGTTTAGGCTGTGTGATGATTGCCAATCAGGACATTCTCTTTTATATTTATAGAGATAGATAGAGTCCCAAATTTTTGCATGAACAAGTTTGTTTCAGATTTGCAAAATTTCCCCCCTCCCCCCTTGAAGCGCAAAAATTTTAAAGTTACAACATCGTAGCTTAGCATGTTTTATCTTTGGCCTACGGCCAAAGCGCAACATGATCCGATCAAAAACACCAACGTTATTCACTAAACAAATTTTGACCCCCTCCCACACAGTGGATATTGCCCGCGTGTGTGTGCGTGCGCATGTTTATTTGAGCGTTATTGTATGTGTGTGTGGTTGAGTATGTGTGTGTGTTGGTCAATTGTACAGGATATATTGAAGTCGGGCTACTCGACTGTAACGGTCTTACTTGTTATTTTTAAAATTGTAATCGTTACGATCCCTGATTGTAACGGAAGCCCTATCTTAAACGCGATGGCGAGGAGGCAAAAATTGCCTGTTAATGACTTTTACAATGCGTTTAACACGGACTGGGTGAGCTGGCATCGCCAAAAACCGATTCGGAACTGGTCAGCAGTTGCAGACGAGTCAAATCTGGGTGGGAAGTACAGAAGTGGTTTTAATGCCCCTGTACGAGTCCTTAATGTCATAATATAAAGAAGGCTCTGCTTTCGCGAGCACACCAAACGCCGACTTTCCAAAAACAAAGTCTGAATACCCGCTCAATACCCGCGGCCCTAAGCAAGAGCGCTCACGATTCTTTATGGGCCTGGTATGTATGGCCTTGGTATGTAGTGCCTTACAAAGTGGCAGGGCGCTAGGGACTCATTCCCAAAAGGGAACTCACAGGCTAGGCCTTAAGGGTACTGTATACCTTTAGAAAATTTTTTATTGATTTTTTTTTTATTTGCTTAGGGTCTATTAGGGTCTTATAAACATCCTCTAAAACTTTCAAGCAGATCCGACAATATGTTTTACAAAAATAAAAAAATCAATTTTTTTTCGGCCCTCTTATATATAAAAATTGTTTATCGACCCTCGTATTTTTAAAAAACTTCATAAGAAGTTACAAAATCATCACTATTTTCAAAAAAAAATAAATAAAAAAAAATTTGACTTGCAAATTTTTGCAGGTTTTTTTTACCCTTTCTTGACGCACTTTGACCCAAATTTCTTGCGAACTATTTGACCAATTTTAAAAACACTTTTTTTCGGTGAAAGCTAACACCCAAATGCACCAAATCCATTTTTACATTTATTTAAAATAATTTTTTGTTTCATCGAAAACAGATGTCGAAACTTTTACCTTTTCCAAAATGGTTGCAAAGATTTAAAGAGTAACTATTGACCGATTTTCAATTTTCGGTCAAAAAATAACGGAGCTAGGACCAATACAGTGGGGAAAAAGTCGATTTTCGAAATTTCGACTTTGAATCCCCATAACTTCGTTATTTATGGATCGATCAAAATATCCAAGTTCACACCAACTCTTAACGAAGCCCCGTCTTTAGTTTTGAATTCAGATCATCCGTTTTTAAAAAAATTTTTGCAACCATGGGCCTATGTTTTAAATTTTTGATTAAATTTGAACAGCAATACAACAACAACCCCAGGTACAACAACAACAACAAAAATTACTAAATTTAATTTAACCGATTACCTATCGAATGCAAGAAACCGCTTGTTAATAGCACTTATAGTTTTTGTGTAATTTAATTTTTTTAAGCCCTTAAAAAATGACACCTGAAGGTATACAGTACCCTTAAAATTAATCTGTGGCTTGAAGGCACCAAGGGGAGGTGAACTTCTACCTCAGCCAGATACTAAGAGGTCACGGATGTCTTAAAAGCTATCTGCATCGCTTCGGGCACGACCGCAGCCCCGAATGTACTTTGTTTAATGGAGGTACCGTAGAGGATGCACGACACGTCCTTTTTGAATGTGGACGCTTTGAGGAGCAGGCAAGAAAGTTTCCACAAATAACTTTTGCGACCTGATGGGTTTCTCTTGTTTTCACGCAAATTAGTCTCTTTGTTTTAAAGCTATCGTGCTAAAATTTTGCACACAGTCTTCTTTTTACTTAACACTGCTTAAATGTTGGAATGGTCGAATCGGATGCCTATATCTTAAAGCTGCCATAGAAACCATCGCACAGTGCTCCTTTTTTTATGGAGAGATCGGCCAGAAATACTACTAGTGAAAATATAGAGCTGTTAGGTCTATGAAGAGTAAAAACTGTAATAAGCTAAAATGGGCATGATTGGACAAGTCCACGCCCACTGCGTTACAGCAGTAAACATTTTTTGCTCATAACTTGTCTATCATTCATACGATCTTAAACATTTCAGTTCGACAAATAATCTTGATTACTAAATATATCTAGGCGGTTCGTACCTGCCTATTAAAAACTGTGATATGAGTTTTTTTCCAAATTGCGATGGCGGAAGGCGGCGTAGAAAAAATTTTAAATAAACTTTATCCAAACTCCATAAGGAGTTAAACCTTGATTATTGTCTATCTTTAAAAACTCACGGTAGATTTTTATTAAAATCGTCTTTTATGATGCTATAATGGTCTATAGCATGTCCCTGAGAGATGGTACTCGACAGCCAAAAAAGCGCGATATGGAGCAAAAAAACCAAAGTTATTCACCAAACAATTTTTAAACATAGGCTTCATTTGGAAAACTGGTTATGAGGTGGTGCTTACAGAGGTCCCTTTTATCATAATTTAAGGGTCTTATGTAAGGTTTGTTTTATTCAACAAATTAAATTTAACAAAGTTATCATGCTGCAGCGAGTTGCAAAGCAAATAAACAAATGGTCACACTTTCAATGCTTTTTTAGAATGTACTGTTAGAATTAAATCTAAACAAGTATGGTATTGTGAAGTTTGCTTAATTAGCTGTTAATTAAAGCAGTTGTGGTTTAAAAATTTTACATTAATACTTTGATTTTTGGCCTATAGCTCGGTAATCATACAAACTAAATCGCTTTCGGTGGGTGTCAACTGCAAATAAAGCGAGAGCGAAGTTAAAGTCGGCTCTAAAGGACTTTTGCTGGATAAGAAATGTTTGATAGCCTTACTGTTTTTCTGAGGAAGTACATCTGAAAAGTTTGCAACATTTTTAACTCGGACATTTATTATCCGATCTTGATGAAAACTTTGGGGATTATAGATATTCCGATTGTAAAAGAAAGTTTTAAATTTGAGCTCGATATCCTGAAAATTGTGTCAGTTATTCAACATTTTTTATTATGGGGAGGGGGTGGGCGTAGCAAAAATTTGAATCAATCTTGATCTGCGTGCAGACAAGTTTGGTGGCTCTAGCTTTTCTAGTCTCTGAGATCTAGGTGTTTATACAGACAGACGGACG
Source organism: Lordiphosa stackelbergi (assembly GCA_018904235.1). Lineage (NCBI taxonomy): Eukaryota > Metazoa > Arthropoda > Insecta > Diptera > Drosophilidae > Lordiphosa > Lordiphosa stackelbergi. The sequence continues at coordinate 8,333 of JAEIFU010000978.1, forward strand.
GACGGACAGGCCAACATACGGACAAGTCTATATTTACTTGGCTGTTAATGATGATCAAGAATATATATACCTAATATGGTCGGGTATGATTTTTTCTGCCTGTTACATACAGTTGCACGACTTTAGTAAACATTTTTTACTCTACGAGTAACGGGTATAAAAAAGTTGCATAGTTTTTAAGGCATCCCTCAGGAGCACAGAAACGCTATTAAACATTTCTTCCCATGACTGCAGGTATATCGAAGTCAGTTAGAGCCGAATTTAAGTTACTCATAAGCTTTTAAATATAATAAAAAATCATTTGTATAAACATTTTTTTTCGGTCTCGGTGGACCATTCTTTGCAAATTTCCATATTTAATCTCTCTATATATGTCATATTTTTTCAGATTGGGTTGGCTTGTGGCCCAAGGAGGAAGTGCGACTGAAGTTTTTAAGTGTCCATCCGGGTCAATGATCTATACCCAAAAAACCTGCAATGTGCTTTAAATATAATTTGTATACATAGACTCTTTAACTTAATATTAGCGTTGTCTACAATAATTGTTAAACCTTTCTTTCAAAATATGTACACAACTTGTGATTTCTTAAATAAAAACAATATATTTTACTTAAAGAAAATAAAACAAGTAAGAGTGCTGCAGTCCAGTGCCCCGAGAGTAAAACACACTGTACCAAGTTATGTTGTTCCTATGGCTTTGATTTTCTAAGTTAATAAAAAGTTAACTTCTTCGACAGAATATATTTTCGTGCGACTTGATATGCTTCTCATAATCTTTAATTTACTGTTCATAATACAAACATATTTCAAATAAATGGGGCGGATCACTTGCATTTTTTCCGTGTTTTTGATCGGATCCTATTGTGGTTTTCAAAATGGATAGAGTCAGAGTAAGTCAAGGTTTAAGGTGGTGGTGGTTTAGAACTTCTAGTCATAGATCTTCTGGACCTAATGGGGGCGTATGTGGTCAGGTAAAGCTGCTGATCGGTTCAACTTGGCGAACCCAGCGTGATCCTGGTTTACTGCGTCTCAAGTCGACTCACACCTCCTCGTGGTGACCACCGGTAACAGAGCAATGCATCCGCAACGCTGCTGGCTAACGTGAGCGGCGACCCGCCCTTCCCTACAGGGTATAATATTTGATTGATTAGGGTTAGTGCGTCGGGTTTGGTACCCACCACCGTAAAAAATCTCCACCAATGAAAACTGCGACTACAATGCCTCGGATACGGACCCCCTCTGACGACGACTCACGCAAACGTTTTAAGGACCACGATTTGAGGATATGCACCTTGAATGTCCGCACCCTCAATGGAGAGGGTGATAATATCGACTTGGTGAAAGTCCTCAAGGAATACTCATCGGACGTTACTGCACTCCAAGAAATGGATATGGGAGCAAGATAATAACGCTACCAAAAGAGAAGAAAAAACAGAAACCACCACCCCCCTGGAAGATATACTACAGCGGGCATGTTTCCAAGCACGAGTTTGGGTCCGGCTTTGCAGTGAGTGATAGACTACGCCACTCAGTCATCAGCTTTACACCAGTTGACGAGCGGCTTGCCGCGCTCAGACTTAAGGCAAAATATTTTAGTATTAGTCTTATCTGTGCACACGCGCCAAAGGAAGACAAGGACAGCTCGGCAAAAGACGAATTCTATGAGCG
>JAEIFU010000978.1:15000-87273 GCA_018904235.1 Lordiphosa stackelbergi
AAGACTAAAAATCGGCTGCAAAATTTTAGTTATGACGACTAAAATGCATTAATTGATGCAGTGAAAAACAAGGCATGTTTGTGGGACAAGCAACTGGACACCGCATTTACAAAATGTGCTTGAGAAGCAGTTGGTGTCCAGTTGCATATAATCACTTCGTGTGGCTGCCTCATACTCCTGCACCAGACAATCAGGATGGAATATTGCGCATACTTGACATGTTGTTTCACGGCACGCCCCAAGGCATAAATTGAGCCATCTTGCGTTGCAGCGATATGTGCACCTGAATGGGATCCTGCCCGCCCTGAAAAATGCCGTCGTGCAGACGGCAACATGCGAATACAATTCTGTAGTATTGCTCACATTCTTCATTTTAATAGCTAGCACTGCAAATTCAATTGCAACTTCCTTCCTGTTTTGCATTGTGGCACATTTTGTTTAAATCTTATAATCAAATCAGCTGGCCAATTTATTTAATTTCAGATTTCGTTATTTTTTTTAAGTCTACCTGGTCATACTGCCTTTTACATTCCACAAAAAGGAATATTTGGCAAATTTCTTGAAGGAAAATTCGAACGCCCTCCGTACTAGGCTTTAAAGCGGCAAAATAAATAACACACAAACAAAAATAAACAATGCGTGTTTATGGACCATAATTTACACGAGATGCGCATACGTATTGCCTATCCTGGTTATGGGCATACGTTGATTAATGCAACGACTCTAAATATGCAAGGGTGTACCTAAATAGGTTAATGTTTTATATATGTTATACCTCAATATATTGTGATATTGTATTATTGTGTTATACAATATTTTAATATACAATTTTTACAATAATTTGTGGTATTATATTTATTACGTACATAAAACCGAGACATCACGCAGCATTTGTTGGAGTGACACAAAAATACGGAGATATGCACTGAAAAGTTGCAATCTTGCAAGAAGTGCACAAAGGTGCAAGAAGTGCACAAAGGTGCAAGAAGTGCACAAAGGTGCAAGAAGTGCACAAAAGTGCAAGAAGTGCATCAAGTGCACAAGGGTGCATCAAGTGCACAAAGGTGCAGAGAAAAAAGAGCGGAAATGATAAAGATGATTCCGCTTACTGTCATAATGATGACGTAACATATTTTTTTTTATAAAAGTGTCATAAGAATATATTGATTGTTTTAATGTGTTTCCCAGAAAAATGCGTGACGGACCTAACCAATTTGAGACCAAAGATGATGCAAACGCCGCTGCAGACTGGAAGAAGTGGCTGCGCGGATATGAAATTTATGCAAAGGCGAATAAGATAACTAAGCACAAGGAGAAGTTAAACTGGATGCTTCATTATGCCGGGCCTAGAATACATGACATATACTATTGTATTTCTCATGACGAGAATGATGATGATGTTCCAGCTGGTCCATTTGCAAGTGGATATGTGTTTGGAAAGAATGTATTTGAAAGAGTGGTGCTCAAGATAAATGCACATTTCGAGCCAAAACAGAACACGTCATATAAACGACATGTGTATAGGCAGATGCGTCAAGAAATACATAAATGAAACTATTAATAAGACTAATGTCAGAGTGCGCTCGAGAAGCGATGCGATAATATTGGGCGAGAACGAGCGATAAACCACTGCAACCTTTTTTCAATTCAATCGCTCGAAAGGTGTCGGAGTGAAAGCGGAGCGATATGCGAGTGCAAGCGATAAAGCGACAGCGATGCGAGAAAGCAGTTTGCAACCTGCTTTCTCGCTGAACTCGCTCAGAACGCATGAAATTTTTGTTGCATTTGTATCTTCTTCTATTCGCAAATCATGCATATTATTATTATTATTATTTTTTACCAACAATATAAAATGAATACCAAAAATTTGACCAACGTTTCTGCAATCTACGACTTTTTTTTTTTTAAATATAATAAAACGTCGAAACTGACTAAACTTTTCTGGATGTTTGCGTACATCATTGCATAAATTACTCCAGGCAACAAGATCCATTCTAGATGATTTTCGGCTGCTGCGTTTTTGACCCTTTTAGACGCGATTTGTTGGGTAGCTATAATTTTTTTTGGCTGCCTTTAATATTTTCGTGATTTACTATTTCTTGACTTAAAAAAAAACTATCCCAAAGAATTGTAAGATTATTTTTTAACGAAAATATACCATTTTGAATACATCGTGTCAATAATAATAGAATATCAAAATTGTCTGCTGTCCAAAGCTATATTCTGCAGTAAAGGTACAGCAGGATAGTAATTTGTATGGAGTTTCTATGAACATTTTCAACAAAACCCATACTTTGGGGCAACAATATATTGGCTTTTGTGAACTCATATATGTACAAACACCAAAAATAGTAGGGGAGAGTGGGGGGTTGTGATCATAGTTTTGTTTTTCGAACATAACTTCGCCAAAAATCAATATTTTTTCGTTCTGTAAATTGTGTATTTTAGGTAAAAGATGCACAAAACTTTCCTCATCACTCGTTTTAAAAAATAAAATTTTGGGTTTTTTTTATTTCATATTGAAAAAAAGGTGATTTTTTGACATTTCGAAAATTTGTGGGGGGTTATGAGCCACCCATCTAAAAGTTCAAAATTCGCGTTTTTAAGCCATTATTCTTTATTAAATGAAAAAATGAACAATTTTTCTCATATTCTGAATTAAGAAATATCAATGAAGAGTGAAAATTGATTGACGGCATCAGGCTTGTTTTCTTTTATATACGAGAACTTTTTGCTTGTGGCTGTTCTTTTGGTTGCCTTTTTTAAAGTTTTTTTTACTTCTTTGGAGAGTTCTTTCTCTGTTTAATTGCGCGACTTATGTCCCTGGAGCGGATAGGGATATAAGAATTGATTAATTTTACTTTACTTTGAACAATCGTTCCCAAAACAAAAGATAAGAGAGTTGTTCTGTTCGGATTTAATGTCGAGTTTATTCTGAATTTTGGTTTTGGTTTTAGGTTTAACAATAGCTTATTCTATGGGCAATGGTTGGCGAAAACTGCTGACGATGCGTCTGGCCGATTTCCGTCGTTACTGTTGGTTGTTGTTATTGGTCTCTTCTCTTGTTGTCGGTTTAATTCTTGGTATGCACTTGTTGCTGATTCTTAGAGTTGTTGTTAATAGTTGCTGATAATGCGGCATGTGCCGGATCTTGTGAAACGTACACAGGTCAACGTTACTAATTAGGGTTGATGAACCCGGGGTGGTTTTAATGGGCTAGCAGTTGGTTCGGAGTATGTGGCATACGTAACTCGCGTCATTGCAATATTCTCTTTAAACGTCAAAACCGACTTTTTTCACAGTGGCTCACAACCCCCCATATCTCACTTTTTTTTGGTGACGTCACATAACCAAAAAGAAATTGTTACAAAAAAAAAAACATATTTCTATCAAAAGGGCAATTGACCAAAGATATTTCCCTCATACTTACTTTTGTCATTACGAAAAAATTTTGTATAATATTCACAAGTCAAAAATTAAGAAAAAAAAACTTTTTTTTGAAAAAAAAAGTCGAGTTCTGGTTCACGAACTTAAAGAAGGTGTAGACTGATAGGTTGCTTGCCAAAAGATAGTTAATAAGAAGGGAGACACATGACATAAACAAAAAGTTTAAATATTTTTTTTTGTGGCCAATATTCGAGTGGCTCACAAGCCCCAGCGGCTCAGAACCCCCATTCTCTCCTATCATTGAAAACGAGAGCATAAGTTAAAGTCGGCTCTAACCGACTTCGATATACCCGTTACTCATGAAAAAACATGTTTAACAGCGTTCCTGCGTTCCTTATTGTGAACATCCGAAAAGTATGCAACATTTCAACTCTGCTATTTATCACTGTTTTGCTCATAACTTGAAAACCGCTCATCCGATCTTTATCATTTCTTTGGCAAAGTATATATTACGAATGACTAACTATCTCTAGAAGGAACAAATCATCTATCTTCAAAACTGCGGGAGATATAACGTTTTTTGCCAATTGCGGGGTTGGGAGGGGGCGTGGCCAAAATTTGAAACAAACTTGATCTGCGTGCAGATAAAAGAAGCATTTGTCCCATACATGTCAAACCTCTATCTCTTACCATCTCTGAGATCTAGGTGTTCATACAGACGGACGGACGGACGGACAGACGGACAAGTCTATATCGACTCTGCTGTTGATGCTGATCAAGAATATATATACTTTATAAGGTCGAAAATGATTCCTTCTGCCTGTTACATACATTTGCACGACTTTAGTATACCCTTTTTACTCTACGAGTAACGGGTATAAAAATCGTAGAATTGTTTTGGGATTGTTTATTTCAAAGTTAAGGAGTAGTATTCTTTTATCAAAGAAAGTCAAAACAAAAGTTTTAGTTCCCCAAAAAAATACGTCTAAAAGAGTAAAAAAGACATTTTTTGCAATTTTAAGCTTAAATTAATAAAATCTCGACATTATGGACCAATTCTGAATCAGTGTTTAAATTGCTTCCGTCAAAGTAGCAAAAGTCACAAAATTTTTACTTTTCACAGCTTTGACTTTTTTCAATTTTTCAATATGAACTCTTGCTTCTGCTTCTGATTTTGCGAAATACAAATGCGACAGCAGCAGCCAAAAAGCCCAAAACGATATTTCACCAAAAGCAAGAAGCGACTGAAGTCGTCGCTTCATAAATTTTGATATTGATTTTGCTTTTGATTCCGTTCCGTTCATAAGTCGAAGCAAAAGCTCACGATCGCTATTAAAAGTCGACAGCAGCAAAAGCACCACAGAAGTCTCTTGCATCTATTTTCTGCTTTTACATTTTGGATTTTGCACACACAAAAAAGCATTTACCGTTACTCGTCTCGGCTCGGTTTAAGGTAACAACAACAACGCGCTAAAAAAACCTATGTTGTTGTTGCGTTGCGTTAAATTTGGTTGCTTCTTAATTTCAAGAAATAAGTCGAGGCGCCAGCGATTTGTTGTGTGAGTTGAGAGAAATAAGTAAAACAGTATGTAAGAGACTTCTGTCGCGCTTCTGCTGCTGTCGAATTCCAAAAGCGAACACCAACTTTTGCTTCGACTTATGAACGGAACCGAATCAACTGCAAAATCAAAAAGAAAATTTATGAAGCGACGACTGCAGTCGCTTCTTGCTTTTGGTGAAATATCGTTTTGGGCTTTTGGCTGCTGCTGTCACTTTTGTATTTCCCAAAGATTGGAAGTAGTGGCGAAGCAGTAAGAGCAGTTTGTCAAGCAACCAGCTGAAGAAGTTTGTAAAATCACAAATTGGAAAACACAACGAACTAACCCATTTGGTGGGTCTGGGATATGTCCACGATGTGGTGTTTTTCTGGTCACGCGGTTGGTAGCTGGAAATGTCAGGCAAGGGATAAAAGCTGCAATCATTGCGGCCGGAAGGATCACTTCGCTAACAGATGCTTTTCTAATAAAGAAGGGAATTTCAAACGTAAGTCAGACTTACGGCGCGGCGAAGCTAAAATAAGGCGAGAAGACGTGAGGATGATCGATGAGTCAAAGGGGTGCAAGAACATATGTGGTGAGTACGAGGACGTTTTCCTTATGAACAATTATGACGTGGGAAACCAAATCTGGTGCACGGTCGGAGGAGTCGAAATCAAAGCAGTTGTGGATTCGGAATCAAGGTATAATATTATAGAAAGGGAATCGTGGTTGGATCTAAAAGCAAGTGGCATTTAAATTTCAAAATGGCAGACCGACGTCGAAATAAATTTTCGATCTTATGGTGGTCACCGGCTGAAGGTCATTGGCAAGTTTGAAGCAGAAATAAAAACCAAAAATGCACGGAATGTGGGCGTTTTCTACGTGACTGATGAGGTTGGAAAAATATTGCTTGGATATGAGACTGCTATATTCATTGGTGTTCTCCGAATCGGTAATAAGTCGAACCAGTCAACGCTATCAAAACAGAAACTAAAGGAATTGGACATTTTGGAAAAATGAAAGGAATACTTGTCGACCTTTCAAATAAAAAAGGTCCAACCTTATAGGCGTGTACCGGTGGCATTGGAAAAACTTGTGAATAGGAAAGTCGAGGAACTAATGGAGCAAGGCATTGTGGAAAAGGTAATAGGAGTGTCAAAACGGGTCTCACCTTTGGAATGCCCACCAAAAGGGAGCGATGTTCGCATTTGTGTCAACATGCGGCGTGCGAATGAAGCTGTGGAACGTGAAAATTATCCACTCCCGACAATGGAAGACTTCTTACCGCACTTGGGTGAAGCAAAAATATTTTCGAAACTCGAACTGAAGCAAGCTTACCATCAATTGGAAATTCACCAGAATCAAGAGAGATCACAACTTATATGCTCCTTTACAAATATCTTTTTCTTGTGCTTATAAATACATAGTAAAGATTGTGGTTATTTAATTACAAACTACTCAACTCTACTGTGACTTGTGGCTAGATCGTGCAGGAGAAATTGTGCAATTAATTGGTTATTATATTTAACTAATTTATTTAATTTTGCACATTGCTTATCGGCCCTTTCTTAGTCCCCAACAGTGCAGTGTTGTTGTTGTTTTTTCTTTTTTTTTTCTCCTATCTCTGCTTTAACGTTTGAGCTTAAGCATTCGGCACATGCTAAAGCTTTAAGTACCGCTTAACACTCTTAGCCATGGTACAACTACACAAGGTACGGCATTCAGCTGAAAAATGTGGCCCAAGCGCTTTGCTGAGAGTGCGAAAGAGAGGGAGGGTGAGAGCGAGAATCAACGGCGCTCATGCACACAATTTAAATATGTGTGTATGTGTGTGCATTAAAAAATGTATCTACATACGTAAGTATGTACACATTTTCTGTTGTGATGAAACAATAATAATAACAACAAAATGACAAGTGCACGCAGTGCATAAGTATGTAAGCATTTTATTTCCAAATACACAACAACATGGCACTGCACTCTGCACTAAATTTGAACACATTTTTTTTTTTTGCAACGCAGCCACATCAAATCAAAAACAAAACCAATTCACTCTAAAACCACCCCCCCCCCAAATGTGCACTTAAGCAACAACAAAAAGAATTAAAACAACTTCTCTGTACAGTTTTATACCTGAAATAGCTTTCCAACGTTAGCGACTTCGACCAAACTTCGATCGCTTAAAAAAATTACCCAACCGTGTTTGGCAGTAATATTGAGAACAACCCAGTTTTTCTTACAAAATCCATTTCAACGAACATTTATGGCAGCTAGAAGTAGTCACGATCCGATCGGTCCGAAATTACCGCAGTAAAGAAGACTCGTGCAAAGTTCAGCTCGATAGCCCAAAACTGAGGGACTAGTTCGCGTAGAACAGCACGGACAGACGGCAACGGACGGACAAAGCTTAATCGACCAGCTCGTCATGCTGATCAAGAATATAATACTTTATGTGGTCGGAGATGATTCCTCTATGCGTTGCACACTTCTGGGCAAATTATAATACACTTTCAGTGTATAAAAAGAGCAAGCAATTTATTAAATATAAATACATTTTCTTGTAAAGCAGCAACAACAAAACAACTACGAGATCGCTTCAAAAAATCCACCACCAAAATGCGCAGCAAAAAACCGGCAAGCGCGTACAACCTTTCATGGCAAATGTCTACCGCATACTAAAATTATGTGGCCCGAGCCGAGGCCGCATACAGCGAGTGCCGTACCTTATTAGTTGTACCATGCTCTTAGCATTTATTGTTCTTTTATGAGTTTTGCTGCAGCTGCGCTGACAATTATTTATTTAAGCTTTTGTTATTACGCGTGCCCTACACTTGTAGCCTAACAAAATGCTTTCTTGTTGTCATGATCAATGCGAGTTTAACCACAAGATTGGTTCCATGGACTCGATTATTGCATGTTGGCTGTGTAACAATGTTGCTCACGTTAGGTGTGCAGGTTTTCGTGGCCGCCAGAGTGACATTATCACCAATGTTCCTGGCTTAACTTGGAGTTGTGAACCCTGCCGAGAAGTGGCATATGAAATGCATACATTTATGAAGCAGACTCACGGTGATTTCATGGAGGTCCAAGATGACCTTTACAATCTCACTGGGAAGTTCCGGAAGATGCACTCGAAGTTTCGTAGTTTGAAGTTACTAGCTAATTCGCCTATGTGCAAGAAAAGAAGCTATGTTCCACCTACACAACCTAATCGTTCTCATTTTGCAGAAGCTGCACCCGTTACACCTACTACAACGAATGAGCCGTCTCTGATTTCTTTCGACGCTGATGCCGCTAGCTCTCCTGGCATGGTATCTGCTCATGCTGACATGGAAATGATGTCGACCACTGCTTATACTCTGGCTGATAAGGATGATGCTGGTGATAAGTCTGTTGCTCGACCTGATGTTTCCTCTGGTGAAACGGCTGCATCTTCTGCTGCTACGGTTGCTACGGATAATGCAAATTGTCCTAAGGAACCTGTACCTGATATCGAAGTTCCTGCTGCTGATCCATCAGCTGTTTCTGCATCCGCTTCTGATGTCAACGGTGGTGCTGTTCCTACCGTGCCTCCTGTTACTCGCGCTGCTTCATCTTATAAATCTCCTGCATCTGCTCCTTTAGCTGCTCGCGCACCAGCATCTGCACTTTGGTCTGCCGTAGCTGCTAATGTTCCTGTTACCGCTCCTGCTAAACATGCTGCCGCTTCTACGCCTACCAATGCTCAACTCTCTTTTCGCCCTATTGAAGCTGTTGCTCCTCGTAAACATGTTTTTGTTTCCCGCCTTCGCCCTGATATCACTGAGAATGACTTAAAGAATTATTTGATCACCTCTACAGGATGCTCGGACATATCGGTTTATAAATATATCTTTTCGAAGCCTCGATCAATATCCTCTTTCAAACTTTACGTTCCATCTTCCCTTCTAAACCAAATTCTTCATCCTGATCTTTGGCCTGAATTCACTCTTGTTCGGGAATTTGAGCCTAAGCCAACTGCCACCATTCCTATGTCCTCAAAAAACTTAAGTCATCCCTTGTCATCAAATACCAGAACGTAAGGGGAATCAGAAGTAAACTCCAATCCCTTTACCTTAACAGTTTTGCTTTCGAGGTTGACATTTTAATGATGACTGAAACTTGGCTTCAATCTCATATATTAAATACTGAGATTCTGTGCGACTCTTATTGCATCTTTAGAGTTGACCGTCAAAATCGTAATGGAGGGGGTGTATTGATTGCTGTTAAGCAAAATCTTAATGCTTCCTTTTTCTGTGTTCCTAACACTGACGACATTGAATTTGTTTGTGTCTCTGTGCACATCGGAGATTCTCGCATATTTTTAAGCTGTTCTTATGTGCCTCCGTCTTCTGATGAATCCACTTATCTTAAACATGCTTCAGCTTTGGAGTACATTTCGAAATCCTGCCACGATTGTGACTTTCAAGTCGTCGTGGGGGACTTCAATCTTCCCTTTGTTTCTTGGGTCTCATCCCCCGATTCTGAATTTTTTCTCCCTTCATGCCAGCATAGTTTTTTGGACAGCATGTTTGCCTTATCTCTGCTTCAAGCTAATTTCGTAAAAAACTCGCATGGTCGTATACTAGATTTATTATTTACTGATAGTCCATGTGCAACTCTATCTCGTACATTTCCTATTTCTTTGCCTGAAGATAGTTATCATCCAACCTTAGAGCTTCAATTGGATCTTCCAGACATACCTAAAGAAGTAGAGCCAACTAAAGCGCTACTTAGGCGTTGTTTTAGGAAAACAGATTTCAATCTTTTGAACAATTTGTTGCTTAATACTGACTGGTCATTTCTCAATCAAGTTCATTGTGTTGAAGCTGCCACCAATCTGTTTTATTCTAAACTCTACGAGCTTTTTGATATCTCCATTCCTCAGGAAATTGTAAGAAGCACTCAGAAAAATGTTCCATGGACTTGTGCAAGCCTTAGACACTTAAAAAATTTGAAGTCTCGTCTATTTAAAACTTACAAAAGATCTGGAAAAGCAACGGACTTCTCCAAGTACTCTACTGCTAGGGCAAAATTTCAAGCCCAAAATCGTATATGCTATAAAAATTATCTCTCTCGTGTACAGAGTAATTTTTGTAACGATCCAAAGAGCTTTTACCAGTTCGTTAATACCAAACGTCGTTCCAATACCTTACCTTCTTCCCTGTTCTATAAACACGAAAATGCCTCGTCTGATATTGATATTGCGAATCTCTTCGCAAAATTCTTTCAATCAACCTACTCATCGTCCGATGCCAGCAATGGCTATTCTTATCCTATTTCTTCGTATGATTTCATACGCAGCCCCACGATATCTTTTTCTTCTGTCCTAAATGGTTTACTCTCATTAAAACCTAACCTTTTTCCTGGCCCAGATAATGTGCCATCGTGCATCCTAAAACAATGCGCAGACTTGCTTGCCTACCCTATCCACATCTTGTTTTCCAAATCACTTGAACAGTTTAAGTTTCCATCTCCATGGAAAGAATCGTTCATTATTCCCTTACATAAAAAGGGTTCACGGTCTGACATTTCTAACTACAGGGGCATTGCGAAACTGTCTGCAATACCCAAACTCTTTGAGCAGCTTATAACATCTCAGTTACAACATTCCTGTTCTCCTTTTATATCACCGAACCAGCATGGATTCGTTAAAAACAGATCCATTACTACTAACCTACTAGAATTTACTTCTTCAGTGATTCATGGTTTCACTCAAGGTGAACAAACAGATGTTATTTTTACCGATTTTAGTAAGGCTTTCGACAGTGTCCCTCATTGTCTTCTGATTCTGAAATTGCGTCTGTTGGGATTTCCGCTGGGGCTTCTTAATTGGATAAAATCCTATCTCCAGTCTAGAACTCAGAAAGTTGTATTTAATAGTTGCACCTCTTATCCGGTATTTGTGACCTCTGGAGTTCCTCAGGGTAGCCATCTTGGACCTCTTCTCTTCGTGTTATTTATTAATGACCTGCCTAATGTAATTAAGCATTCTCGTGCATTAATGTATGCAGATGACTTAAAAATATTTCTGAGCCATAACTCGCCTAACGATTCAGCTTTGCTTCAGGTTGATTTGAATTCTATTTATACGTGGTGCTCTTACAATTTGTTGCATTTAAACAGGGACAAATGTAAATCTATGACGTTTTATCGTAGAACCCCTCTTCTGATGAACTATTTATTGAATTCTTATCAACTTGAACGAGTTGAATCTTTCCATGATCTGGGTATTACCCTAGACCATAAACTTTCTTTTGGCACTCACATTGAACTTTCTGTGAACAAAGCTATGGGCTTGCTAGGTTTTATTAAACGTTGGTCTAAGGAGTTCAATGATCCATACACGACCAAGCTCTTGTTTATATCCCTGGTGAGACCCATTTTGGAGTTTGGTTCGTGTATTTGGAACCCTCAGTCACTTACCCTGTGTAAACGCATCGAATCTGTCCAGAAACAGTTCCTTTTGTTTGCTCTTCGCAACCTGGGTTGGGACCCACAGTTGAGACTTCCTCCTTATATTTCCAGACTTAAGCTTTTAGACTTACCGTCACTTGAGCATAGACGAACTATGTTAGGTATAATGTTTTTAAACAAACTTATAAAGGGTAATATAGACGCTGAGTACTTACTCGGGCGCGTGAACTTTAATGTCCCTTCAAGACAAACACGAAACTATATTCCCTTGAGGCTTCCTGTTGCTTCTTCTTTATATGCTTCTAACTGTCCATTTCGCATTCTGTGTAGGGATTACAATGGTATCTTTCCTCTTCTCAGTGGTAACCTTTCCGACGAAGGCTTTAGGTCTTTTATTCTTCACACTCTTGCACTTGCATAGCTTCTAGTATTTTTTTTTTTGAAATTCCTTCCGATCATTATTGCTGCGAGCAGGGGCGTAGCTGGTCATACCGACAAACTAAATTACCCCCACCGGATCGGAAGGCGTTTCTTTTATTTGCTCTTAATGTTTTTGAACCCCCTTATTTTGTATCTCTTTATATTCTATTATATTGTAGCTATGTCTTTTAGACGAAGCTCCAATTGAAATAAATAAATAAAAAAAAGGTTAATTTCGTTATACCCGTCTTATGTTTGGCATCAGTTGTGCGTCAGAGATATTCCAGAAATTAATGGAACAAATATTTAATGTTTGTGAGGGAGTATTTATTTACATTGATGACGTAGTTGTCCACGCCTCTACAAAAGAGCTCCATGATAGCCGGCTGAGGAAAGTATTGGATCGATTCCGAGAATTTAATTTATAACATTAAATAAGGAAAAATGTGAGTTCGGGAGGAGCGAAACAGATTTTATTGGTTATAGACTCACTGCAGATGGTATAAAAGCAAATCATAATAAAACATTAGCAGTAAAACAGTTTCGCGAACCAAAGACAACTGAGGAAGTTCGCAGTTTTCTAGGACTCGTTAATTATGTGGGAAAATTTATTCCGAATTTGGCGGCTATTAGTGAGCCCCTACGCCAGCTGACCAAGAAAAACTGCCACTTTAAATGGAATCATGAACATGCACGGGCTTTTGAAATGCTTAAGGACAGTTTGGTAGCGGATGTTACGCTAGGATACTACAATGTAAAATGCCGAACACAGGTAGTAGCCGATGCGAGTCCAGTCGGTTTGGGAGCTGTTCTTATTAAATTTCAAAATGATGTTGAGAGAATAATATCTTATGCCAGTCGTAGTTTAACAGCTCCTGAATTGAATTATGCACAGAGAGAAAAAGAAGCACTGGCTCTGGTTTGGGCTGTTGAGAAATTTCCATATTTTCTATTTGGACGACAGTTTGAGCTTATCACCGATCATAAAGTGTTGGAGGATAAGGATATGGATGAAGAAATAAGAGACCGTGATCTTGAAACAAAATTAAAAGGGAAAGAGTATTCCGACAGAAAACGCAATGCCAAAATAAATAATGTTACAAAAGGGGACGAAGTAGTGGCAAAGAGACAAATTATGTCAAACAAATTGGCTACAAATTTTGAGCCTACTATATACAAAATCGTCAAGCGAAACGGATCAGAAGTTACCATTGAAAATCCGCATACTGGGTCACGCTAGAAACGCAACGTGGCTCATGTGAAGAAAGTGGCACGAACAGGTGAAACGGACGAAGTAGACGGAGCAGATGAGCGTAAACTTGGTCGCTCGCCGAGCCGAAGAATCCGAAGATTACCAGACCGCTAATCGAATTTATAAAAAAAAAAAACGAAATGGAGCAATGTAGTATTGTATAGTAGGCTATGTGTTATATGTGTGTCCTATTATGTACGACTGAATATAAATAAAGCAGTGTGTCTCTGGGTGCTGAACGGAACAATACCTTTTCAGCTTGTAAAATTTATATAATGAAAAATTTTATTAGCTGGGGCTGGTTCATTTCACCGAATTAATGCACATAAAATACACCTGACCTTGAGCCGACCAAAACAATCACTATTAGACTAAAAATTTTAAATAATTTGCATTCCACAATTTCATTCATTTGACCGATTACACAGCCCAACAGTGTTTTTGGTGCAGGTCTATTTTTATCTAATTATGTTAATATTGATTGCACTGTACAAAACTGTATCATTGGTTTTGTGCTATCAGCTCTTGTTTTCAAGGTATGGCGGAAAAACGAAAAAGTTGATTTTTGGCACTCTAGGATTTATGGAGGCCACATTAGGCACAAATATGTGAGTTTATGAGCTGTTTCCGATAAAGTACATATCAATCCATTTTTAAAAAATCAAAGGCGCTACATAAGTACCGCGGTAAGTGTCTAAATTGACCGTTAATGACAGACATTTTCCGATTTTTATCAAAATAAGTCATCCCTGTTATGGATGCATGTGGTTCCCGATTGGCAATCCGGCTGGCTGAGTCCATCTCTAAGGGGGGGATTTTCCCCTGCCCGCAGTCCACACAATCATCGAATCAACAAACTCTCATACCTAGCGGCAACAACGACAAAAAAGCAAGAACGGCAAATCAAAACAGACGGACACTAAATATCACTACACCAAACTAAGAATCCCAGAGTTGGTGACTTAGATGGAGTTGTCACTAAGCTCCCTCCCATCCTGTGATGCTCCTACCTTTGCGTCTGTGGAACACCACCCAATGAAAACGGCCAAAAAAATTGGCCTAGTCCAGGCTAGAAGTCATTCTCCCTCCCCGTGCAAAGCGACTTTATCACCTCATATCGGGTTGATTAATGTACAACGTTTATTCTTATATTTCTAACATGTGACATACTGTCGATTACGAAAATTAATAATAACAAATTCTAAACATTTTTTTTATTGATATGAAATAAAGAATATTACAAATAATATTTCTTCTTTTCTTTCTTTGCACTGAACTTCGCACTACGTGTCAAGGAAGCTTTTTCGACAACTAATATTAAAACGTCGTGGTAAGTGTTTCCGAATGTACCCAAATGTTTTTGTTTGTAAATTAAATTTTTATATTTTTACTTTTAGCTATGAACACTCCTACCTATCCTATCGGAGCTACAAAGGGACAGTTAAAGGGACACTGCTGTCATTTTTAAGGGGAAATATGTAAAACAGTGTACTTCGTTTGAGCTCCACTTCCCCTTGTGTCGTTCAGAATGAAGCTATCCTGGACGCCAAGGACGACGGACACTGAGACAGTTACAGTGTGTGAGAAATAGATGTATATAAATATAAGCAACTAGCAAAAAGCCCGTCGCGCTTCGCTGCGCCTTTAACAGTATAGAACCAATATCAGAATCAGTTTGAAGTCAATCGTGAGAGCCAAATATTTACCAAATTTAAAAATATTCTCTAAATTTGTTTCCTCTGTAGAGCCCAGAAAACGAATCATACATACATAGGCTTGAAGTCAACGTTTTACTACTTTGCTTTTTCACCATTACGACTTTGATTCTGCGTTCTTACCACCCCCATCCCACTCCACCCATTCCCCACTCACTTCTTACACAACTTCCACATCCCTCCCACTTCCCGCCCACATCCCATCCACTTCCCACCTACATCCCACCCACTTCCCGCTCACATCCCACCCTCATCCCTCCCACTCTACGCCCGATTCCCACCCACCCACTTTCCCCTTAGTTCCCACTCACTTCCCACAAACTTTCCCTTCACATCCCTCCCACTTACCGCCCACATCCCACCAACATCCCGCCCACTTCCCGCCCACATCCCATCCACTTTCCACCTACATCCCACCCACATCCCACCCACATCCTGCCCACTTACCGCCCCCATCCCACCCCAATTTGTTTCCTCTGTAGAGCCCCGAAATCGAGTCATACATACACATCCCTCCCACTTCCCGCCCACTTCCCGCCCACATCCTATCCACTTCCCACCCACATTCCACCCACATCCCACCCACTCCCCATTCACTTCTTACACAACTTCCACCCGTTTCCCACCCACATCACTCCCACTTCCCGCCCACATCCCATCCACTTCCCACCTACATCCCACCCACTTCCCGCTTACATCCCACCCCCATCCCTCCCATTCTACACCCGACTCCCACCCACCCACTTCCCTCCAGTTCCCATCCCTCCCACTTACCGCCCACATCCCACCAACATCCCGTCCACTTCCCGCCCACATCCCATCCACTTTCCACCTACATCGCACCCACATCTCACCCACATCCCACACCACCCAATCCCCATTCACTTCTTACACAACTTCCACCCGTTTCCCACCTACTTTCCACCCACTTCCCGCCTACATCCCACCCACTTATCACCCAATTCCCGTCCAGATATAATTCACTTCTCACCCACATCCCTCCCACTTCGCGTACACTTCCCACCCACCTCTCACCCACCTCCCACCCACATCCCACCAGTTCCCGCCCACTTTCCACCCACCTCCCACCCAACTATTCTCCCACTTCCCAGTGGGCATCCCGCCGGTATTTCCAACATCGGAAAATGCATTCACAAATTATTTAGTATTCCATCTCTATAAACCGAGTTTCAAGTCAATCGGGTGAAAAATAGTTTTTTCATGCAAAGTTTTCCAGGAATTTTCCGGCCGTTGGGTCGAATTTTCCATCATCGAAAAATCACATCTCAATTTATTTTATTTACTATTCTAACAAACCAAGATTCAAGTCGATCAGGTGAAAAATATTTTTTTCATGCAGAATTTTCCGGCCATTTTCCACGGTGTGGAGTTTTCCAAAATTGGGAAAACACGTGTCGAATATTTTGCGTACTATGCTTGCAAACCAAGTTTCAAGTCAATCGGATGAAAAATTAATTTTTACCATACAGACTTTTCCGACACTTTTCCGACTTTTCCGGGTGGGATTTTCCGGAAAATTGGAACACAGTTATTGTTGAATTTTCATAAAGATCTTTTAAAATGAGTTTGAATCTGATCGGATAATAAACAAAAAAGTTTCATACAACAGTTTTCCATGAATTTTCCGACTTTGGGGATAGATTTTCCAAAATTTGAAAGTCACTTTTTTTATGTTTTGTTATGTGTAATATTGAAAATGAGTTTGGCGCTAATCGCTGGCAAATAAAGTTTCGCCCAAACTACCTTGACCACCCACTTTCC
Organism: Lordiphosa stackelbergi; assembly: GCA_018904235.1. Taxonomy (NCBI): domain Eukaryota; kingdom Metazoa; phylum Arthropoda; class Insecta; order Diptera; family Drosophilidae; genus Lordiphosa; species Lordiphosa stackelbergi. The sequence continues at coordinate 31,530 of JAEIFU010000978.1, forward strand.
ACCCAGCGGAGGTAAATTTTCCGAAAGATTGGTATGCAGTTGTTGTTGAATTTTCATATAGATCTTTGAAAATGAGTTTGAACTTGATCGGATGAAAAACAAAAAAGTTTCATACAACAGTTTTCCGCGAATTTTCCACATTTCCCGACAGAATTTTCCAAAATCCGTTCTTAGTACTCACTTTCAGCATAAGATAAAACTACTGTGAAAATCTCATCTTCCTATCTCTTATGGTTTCGGCTGTGCGACGGTCACCAGTCAGTCAGTCAGTCAGTCAGTCAGGTTGAACTCTTTTATATATATAGATTGGTATTATATGTAAAGTAACTAAACAGAAAAAACAGAGAGCAAAGAGCGCATGCAATTAGCAAAGCGCTGAGAGCAACATCGGAGAGAACCCATTTGAATGTGTGCGTGAGAGCAATTGAATGCCGATCAGGAGCGTAAGAAAATGAAACGAAATTTGTAACTATTAACACAATGAATCAAGGCAGAGGAAGACCTTTAGTTCCGTTGCCTCGGCAACAACAAGGGAATAAATGCAAATAAAACAAAATCAGCAAGAAATTAAAAAACTACAGCTGCAATTAAAAAATAAACAAACTCAAATACAAAAACTTCAACAACAATTTAAAAAACAGCAACATGAAATAAATCAAATTAAAAAAGAAGAGCAGAAGTTAAATAACAAAATTTCAAAAATCGGCGAAAAAATACAATGGGCTGGCCTCCTTCAACAACAACAAATTCAGCAGACTGGCCAGTGGCAACCACCGCCACCACTTTATTGGCGATCACAACAACAACAGGCAGGATGGTTGTCGCAACAGCAGCCCAACCAGTGGCATTCCGGCCAGTGGCGACAGCAACCACCGCCACCACCACCACACCAGGAGCCTGGTTTGCTATGCCAGGATCAACCACCACCACCCCTACAACAGCACCACCAACCTGGCCCAGCAACTTGGCCCAGCCAACAACAACAACAACAACAACAGCTGAAACTTGGACAGGAATTCGAAATAGTTTGATATGTGATTTTCCGATGTTGGAAAATTTGACCCAACGGCCGGAAAATTCATGGAAAACTTTGCATGAAGAAAACAATTTTTCGGGTAAAACTCGGGTTGTAGGGATGGAATACTAAATAATTAGTAATTGCATTTTCCGATGTTGGAAATACCGGCGGGATGCCACTGGGAGAATAGTGTCAGAATAGGTGGGTTTAAAGTGGGCGGGAACTGGTGGGATGTGGGTGGGAAGTGTACGCGAAGTGGGAATTGGGTGATAAGTGGGTGGGATGTAGGCGGGAAACGGGTGAAACTTGTGTAAGAAGTGGATGGGGAGTGGGTGTGGTGGGATGGTGGCGGGAAGTGGGAGGGATGTGGGTGGGAAGTGGGCGGGAAGTGAAAGGGATGTGGGTGGGATGTAGGAGGGATGTGAAGGGGAAGTTTGTGGAAAGTGAGTGGGAAGTGAGTGGGCAATAGGTGGGTGGGAATTGGGTGGATAGTGGGTTGGATGTGAGCGGGAAGTGGGTATGATGTAGGTGGGAAGTGGATGGGATGTGGGCGGGAAGTGGGAGGGATGTGGGTGGTAAACGGGTGGATGTTATGTAAGAAGTGGGGGAGTGGGATGGGGGTGGTAAGAACGCAGCAGCAAAGTCGTAACGGTGAAAAAGCAATGTAATAAATCGTTGCCTTCAAGCCCATGTATGTATGATTCGATTTCTGCGCTCTACAGAGAAAACAAATTTAGAGAATATTTTTAAATTTGGTAAATATTTGACTCTCACGATTGACTTCAAACTGATTCTGATATTGGTTCTATACTGTTAAAGGCGCAGCGAAGCGCGACGGGCTTTTTGCTAGTATATATATATGTATCTGAATTTGAATAAAGCAAACGAAACGGAATGTTGATTATGTATTCTTCTAGGTTTATGTGTATGACGTCTGCTGTCTTCCTAGACGGTTGTTTTCGGCCTTTCCTTACGGTGCAATGGTCAAATAATTTAGCAGCTTCACCGGCATGGAGGCAAACAATTTGGCGTGACACCACGGCAAAAACAATAATAAAATTGGGGCGACGGTAGTGGCCAGACGATCGTCTTGGACTCCCTCGGCACAAGGTACGGACTCACTTGAATATTTTTAAATTTTTCTTCTCCAGACGGTTTGAATTTGGCTTTATTCGACACCTTCAAAACGGGGCTGAGGATCCAATACTGGTTTCGCATCAATCCAAAAAAATCTCGTGGCCGGTATTTTTTTCCATGGCCTCGCTAGAATCAAAATTTAAAAATTTTAAACTCTATCTTGTACTTTTTTCCCCTTTTTTCACTCACTTTTCTGCTAAGTTTTAAATATATTTTAATTTCACGTTAACTGCCTTTTAGTTTTAGTTTAGCACTTTTAGTTCAAATTTTTATACACTTGAAAAGTGTATTATAATTTTGCCCAGAAGTGTGCAACGCATAGAAGGAATCATCTCCGACCACATAAAGTATATATATTCTTGATCAGCATGACGAGCTGAGTCGATTAAGCTTTGTCCGTCCGTCTGTCTGTTTCTACGCGAACTAGTCCCTCAGTTTTGGAGCTATCGAGCTAAAACTTTGCACAGAGTCTTCTTTTGGCTGCACGCTGCTAATATGTCGGAACCGACCGGATCGGATGACTACTTCTTGTAGCTGCCATACAAATGTTCGGTCGGAAAATGGGTTTTAGTAAGAAAAACTGTTTTGTTCTCAATATTACTGCTCTCAAACACGGTCATGGGTAATATGTAATGTTTTTAAGCTGATCTGCGAAGTTTGGTCGAAGTCGCTAACCGTTGAGACAAGCTATTTCAAGTGTATGAAAACTTCGGTACAGACGAAGTTAGCTTTGCCTTTCTCGTTTTTACATATATATGTAACTGTATGGGTAGGCGATTTACAACTCTTGGCTGGCGTGCTGCCTCCAATGCCTGAGATTTATGGACTAGTGGTAATCTGCCTTTCTGAGTTCCCTATATAGACTCGTTTTACCCTGACCTAATTCCCGCTGCATATCCCGATTCCATGTTCCGGGTTCATCGCCCGCATTCAAGGCCAAGGCCTAAGCCCTTATGCCAGTAGGTGGGAGAAGGACGCCTATTTCATATTTGCCGCCTCCCCGACTCCCGGGATGGTCAACGATCCCCATGAGGAAGACAGCACTATGACCCCCCTCCAAAAAGACTCTTTTATCCGCAATTTCCCTTCGGTCCAGTTTCCCCTCCTTATCCGGAATTCCCTTTTGATCATGAACCTACATACATACATATAAATTGAACTAACACTAACACCTGCAAACATTGCCTATCGGAATAGTTGCCCATCTCTAACTAAACATGCATGGAGGATAAATATGTAAACAATAGACAATGCCAACACCACACGAAGATTTCAAGTAACGCTGGCAAATTTAGCAACTGCAAACAAAGGAATATTCGTGGGCATTGTACAACGAATTCTAGGACAACCAGCCGACTTGCCATCTTGGGCCTCGTTGTGCCAGCGCCCTACGTGGGACACCCCACTCATCAACCGAGTAGTATTCACCTGCTTGGCCGGACATGTGCTATGTACTTTGTGTCTTCTTTATTATTTTTTTGCAGGTCATATTCGGATGTCTTTCGCATGATACACCCCGAGGCTCCAGCCCTGCAGATCCTCCAGGAGATATGCGTTACTCCCTATTGGCTTTACGACCCTCGCTTTCAGGAACTTCCGTGCGAATTTGGCATTGAAGCCTTTGCTAAATTCACTCAGCACGAAATTTCGGCGATAAACTTCCTGTCCAGGCCGCGGTTGGAGCACTCGGGCTCGCTTATCATATTGTAGGCGGCTCCTCTCATATGCCGTATGGAGGCGTTGTTGGACCTGATCCCGTATAACCCGGAGTTTGTCAGAGTTACTCAGATCGACGACTTCGTGGTCGCACAACGATTTAAGTTTCCTGGCCAATTTATAGTGTGCGCCGTTCAAGAACATATGATGTCCAAATACGGAGAAGAATGGCGTCACCCCTGTGGCCGTATGAACTGCGTTTTGAATTGCTATTTGTATCTCTGGCAAGAAAACGTCCCATTCCCGATGATCCTCATTCAAATAGGATCAAATTGCTGTTAAAACGTTTCGATTCACCCTTTCCGAGGCATTACTGTGTGGTGAGTACACTGGCGTCTTCAAATGCCTAACCCCGAATGCTTCCACCATCTCCTGAAAGGTCTTAGACAAAAACTGACGCCCATTGTTCGAATGAATTATCTCGGGGACACCGAATCTATAAAAGACTTCATTGACTAGGAAGTCGACGACGTTAGTGGCGGTGGCTTCTCGCATGGCCTTCAACATAGTATACATGGAAAAGTGGTCCACCACAATGAAGATCCAAGCATGTCCTTGTTTGGAACGCGGGTATTTGCCGAGAAAATCAATATACAGTTTTTGAAATGGGCTCTCGGTTTGCACCTGCTTGCCAATTCCTACCCCTATTCTAAAATTAGGCGCTTTCGACTCTTTACAGGTCTCGCATTGTTGGATGAATCGTCGCACTTGTACTGTCATCCCTGGCCAGTAGTACTGCTTCCGAAGCTTCTCTAGTTTTTTTGCCACACCCGCATGAGAAGCTTTCTCATCTAGATGAGCGTTCTCCACCAACGTGGACGTAACATCAGAGGGCACCCTAACTTGGTGGCCGTCTGTGGCCCAGTGGTTAGTGTGCTGGACTGCTGGGCGGGAGGTCGTGGGTTCGATCCCGCCTCTGAACATCTAATAATAAAAGTTTTTTTCTTTCTTTAGAAACTAGCTTTTACACATACGGTCACCTTCACCAGCTTAGTGGCGCCAGCTGTGAAGTAACTAGCCGGATCCGGCGTTAAACTGTAGGTCCCTTTCTCTTGTGCGAAAAATTTAAAGCACACACGCCAAGAGATTGTGAGAAGCTTGGCTTGGCCCCGTTGAGGAGCTGTATAGCCAGTTTTACCTTTTACCCATAACTTCCACTCGGATTGGTTTATCTCGTCTTCCCATTGGCCAGCCATTTGTTTAAACAGTACCCCATTCTGCTTGCTGAGCTTCCTCAACCATTGATTTGTATTCCTCTGATTCAAAGGCTGTCGTTTCAAATCCCAGCATATCTTCCGGATTCATAAGGATTTCCTCGACGCTGCGAGACAACGTGTCTTCACGTTCTCGCTAACCTTTATATGCTCAATACAGAAGTCCAGAAGCCCCTGGAGTTGCAACGACCATCGTGCCAGTCTTCCGCTGAGATCTTTCATGGACATCAACCATTTCAAGCTCGCATGGTCTGTAATGCACGTAAATGTCATGCCTTCCACATATGGCCTGAATTTTCGAATGGCTAATAGCGCAGCCAAGCACTCCTTCTCTGTCACCGAATAATTAATTTGGTGCTTGTTGAGTTTGGCAGAGAAGAAGGCAATAGGTCGCTCGTGTCCTTCCGAGTCCTTTTGGAATAAAACTGCACCTATTCCTACATGGGACGCATCGCATTGGATGTAAAATCGTTTCTTGAACTCTGCATGGACTAATACTGGTGCAGAGGTGAGAGCCGTTTTTAAATTCTCCACCGCTTTTACTGCATCCTCACTTAACTTAAATTTTTCCCCAGATTTTTTCTTCAGCGCTTCTGTCAGTGGCGCTGCTATGGTTGGAAAATTCTTTACAAATCTGCGGAACCAGCCCGCAGTTTCTACGAATCCTCGTACTTCCTTTACGGTTCTCGGCTGTGGAATTTTCAGAATCGCTACTACTCTCTCGGGGTCCATCCTTAAAAAGCCCCCACCGAGGTATCTTAAGTTTTTGCTACAAAATTTTGACTTTTTTAAACCTATTGTCAAAAAGCGATCTTTATCCGGCCGTCGCACTACAGTCGTGCGGTTACTTCACGGACTGCAGCTTTCCTCGATGACACCCAAAGCCAGCATTTTGTCAACCTCGTCATGCACCACTTTCTGCATTGCGGGAGATAGCGGATAAGGCCTATCCTTGGAAGGTTGTGCCCCTGGGACCAATTCCATCACATGTTTTTCTATGGCTGTCTTTCCTAAGCCAACCATTTCAAACGCTAGAAATTTTTCCTTTACCCTTGCTAATTTTTTTTCCTTTTCAGATAACTCCCAGCACTCCGGAATAATCACCTCTTCTTCTTCTTCTTTCGCATAGTGCTCCATCTGTCTGGATATTAGTTCAGATAACTGTACCTGGCATAAGACTTGGGATGCGGAACCTAGGACAGCAGGAGCCAACTCAAAAGCCCTCCAGAAATCTATGCCGAAGTATGCTCGCTGCTCCAAATACGGACAGACGTAAAACCTTATTAGTTTTGTCTGATTCCCATACTGTACTGTCAATTCGACTCTCCCGATAATCGATCGGTCGTCATCAGATGCCGTTCGCACTATCGAGACATATTTCTGCATTTGTACGTCTAACTCCGCGAGCAACTCCCTAATCGCGAATTTGACGTCTTACGGCTCGCCTTCGCTTGTAGCGTTCTCGAGCCTTTTTGACCTTTACAGTCACCAGACGCATGCCTTCTAAGCGTCGTTCCTCAAATATCCTATTTCGCGCCTCTAGCTATCTGCGGATCTTTTCCGCATACGGTAAGTGTCTTAAGCTATTCCTAACCTGACATGCCTTATTATCTATTTTACTTCTAACGTTGTCTTCCATCTCTAGCGCGACTTCTTCGCGGGATTGATCGCTAAGCGCACGTTCCCCGCTCTCAACGCACTTAGCAGCCCGTTTTCCGCGCAATCTGGGCACTTAGGCGCAATCGCATATGGACGTACGCAGCGGAAACAGAATAGTTTCCTCTCCGAGGCAGCACAGTCGCGGAACACGTGGTCTATCTTTCCGCAGTTCCAGCATCCGATCCTATTAGGCCGTCTACCTCCCTGTCGGATTTCCTCCACGCTATTGACTGGATCCTCTTCCTCGGATTCTGCCCTAGCTTCACTGACCATCGCCTTAGTGCCAATTTGGTACCTTTGCTGAGCATGGTACGACGAACGTCCGCGTCGGCCCATACCCCTTTCCACCTCGATGCACTCCTCCCTGAGTTCGTCTTGTGTGAATATGTCCATCGCATAAACATATCGGGCTATGTTGTCACGTAACCCCCTTTTTATTACTTTTACCAACTCGCGACCCCGTAGAGGTTTGCGCAGTCGGGATGAAAGTTGCCGCATAGTATGGATGTAATCATCCACACTCTCCCCTGCGATCTGTTCCCTTTGCAACAGTTCATGCATCTTATCGTGCTCTGTTTGGTGTCCCTGGAACCTTGTGACGTAGTCCCCCCTACGTCACAATAAGATATCATAATAGGTTTAGATTAGGTTAAGCTTTAGGTTAAAATATAGTTATTAAGCCGGACAGGAGCCAAAATACGCACGAAGCGGCAATAAATATTTATTTCATGATTTAAACTCAACGGTCACTTAGTCCAGCGAACCGGTCCTAAGGGCCCGCGATCATTTTGCCATAACGCGTAGCGAATCAAAGAGGGGCTAAAAAATCCCGCAAAGCAGCTGGAGCAGCGAGCATCTCCGCCAAAAATGCGGCATTCAGTCGGCAACGCTTGACACGGCCGGACCTACGCGGGTGGACAGACGGATAAAAAAGGTGGTAAAGAAAAGGCAAACGACACGGAGTGTGAACTCGCGGGCGGAAATCAAGGGTGAGGAATAGAGAGAAAGTTAGTAGATAGGAGTTGGCTGAAAGGAAAAGGGAACAGCGGTGCAGCAAGGCCTATAAGGAGAAGAGCTGAAAAAACGAAGTAAATAAAGGATTTGAAATGAATAAACCTAAGTGGCGTCTATTTCCTCAGAGCTATCTCCCCCTAAGTTCCTTGATTCCCCCTGGAGACGCGGATCGCTTCCCGCTCCATTATTAACAAGTAACTAATCTGAGTCATGGATTACTTCCCGCTCTACTAACTCGTAGTTGGCTCAACGGAGACGTGGATTGCTTCCCGCTCCAATAACCTGTAGTTAATCAGAGACGAGGATCCCTTCCCGCTCTTTTGCCTGTAGTTAGTCAGAGACGAGGATCCCTTTCCGTTCATTTGCCAGTAGTTAATCAAACAGAGACGAGGATCCCTTCCCGCTCTTTGGCCAGTAGTTAATCAAACAGAGACGAGGATCCCTTCCCGCTCTTTTGCCAGTAGTTAATCAAACGGGGACGTGGATTCCTTCCCGTCCTTCAGCCCGTAGTTAACTAACCAGAGACGAGGATCCCTTCCCGCTCTTTTACCCGTAGTAAGCTAAACGGGGACGTGGATTCCTTCCCGCCCTTTAGCCCGCCGTTAGATATACAGAGACGAGGATCCCTTCCCGTTCTGTTTGTGGAGACCGGCACAACGGACCGGTACGACCCGATACGGGCGGAGCAGAGCCAGTCATAAGGGAGTAGGACCGTTAAAACTATCTTTCTTCAATTTCTCTTGGGATATTTCATGCCAAGATCCCTTAACCCTCAGTTTCTCAGACTTTCTTTACAAATATTCTTGTATAAGACCCTAGGCGCGACTGATATATATAATCCGGCATAGGAGCTTCCTTACAACCTGTCCAACAAAGCTTAGCGCAACTCCTCCCAATCGCTCACCCTGGAATGCCGCACATGGACCCAGTACCACTCCCTGGCACGACCCGTTAATAACAAGTGAAACTCTCGCAAAATTTCAGACCACGGACACTTATACTGTTTTTGGAGAAACTCCAATCGGAAGACGAAATCCTCCACAGATGTCTTTCTATCGTTTCCGTCAAAAGACACATTCCACCTCTCCACTTTAGCTCAAGACCTGCTCTGACTATGATCGACGGCGGAAGAGCCACACCACCGACTGGGATTTCATAGTCACCGTCATCCGCCCTGCGCATTTCCGATCTCCAGTTAATTTTCACCGGATTCCGCCAATTTCCGTCCTTCGAATTGCTTTGTTCTGGACTAGAGGTATAATCGGTCGCCTGACCAATTTGCATGTCTGTGCTTCGGTACTGCGACATGTCTTCCATCTGCCGATCGTGTTTGTTCCTCTGCTGCCTGTTGGAATGTAGTTGGCGCAAATGGCTGCGCGCTACCCGGTTTAAGGAGTTCTTAAATCTGTTTCATCATTTCGACGAAACCATTTCGCACCTCTTCCTGCAACACCCGGCTTATGCCAGGGGCAAGCGAGTTTCTCCATGTTTGGTTTCCCTGAGCTATGGCTGCATTTATGGCCGAAGTCTCTACTGTCCCGAGAGTTGGTTTTGGGAATTTTAAATTATCTGCCTGACCCCCAGTGGGCACTATATCAATAAGATCCTCTGGCCGGTAGTCATGTTGGTTTGTTGCTCTGCTGCCCGCTGTTGCTGCCACACCGACATTGGTGTCCTAGCCAATCCTACCGACGGTCGCGGGTTTAGATCCTCTGCGTCTTCATTATTTGTGTCCTCCCATGACTTTTCGTCCTCGTTAACCGGACCTTGCGACCGGAGATGGTGGCCTCCTTTCTGATCCCTACCTTGCATATCTAAATTAAATTCTCTCCACTTGCCAATAGATTAATATTACCAAATATAATAAATAAATACTACGAATAATAAATAAATACTCCAATCAACAATGATAATAAATAATATAAAGAATTCTACAAAAAAAAACACACACAAAAAACCTCCTACAAAATCCGATATAAATAACAAAAAATGTAACTCCAAAACACAGCAATCATACAAACTTACAAAACTGAAGCTCACTGCCCAAAATAAATCAAAAAATCTTTTCTTTTTTTCAGACTAAACGAGTATAGCTGGAGAGGGAGGACCAACTTCTAGCCGGAGCCGATCCGAACGCATTTTTCTTAGCGTTTTCAACCTGGATTCTTTTTATTCATAGTCATCGACTGCTCAGGTCTTAAACTTTCATTGATGGCCGGCAGTCAAGGATCTATTACTGTACTGTAACTCATTGTGGTTTCTTATCTGTCCGGATCTCTACGGACTATCGCGGAGTTGCAGCGCATGTTACCTATACCGAATCAACATGAATTTATAATATATACACAATACACATTTATCGATTTGCCAACACACTAAACTATTCTAAAAAATCACAGATTTATATCACAGATGGGTTTTACATTACTCCTCCTTTGAGGATAGCCACCTGGTGGCGAATCGACGGCCTTGCATAGGCGAAGATGACACACCTAGGCTTCTTCGTGCCAAATCCACTGCACGATTCCAGTGAGCTCCTGGAGCAATCATCCCCATTATGCCGGAAGATGAGCCTCCAGTCCTATTCACTTTCCCTAACTGGACTTTAATCACCTTCGGTAGTATATTCAGTCAATCCTTTTACCGCAAATGCAGGCTAGCCATGCTACCTCCAAGCCGCTGTTTGGGCTTGCCTGAACCTACAACGTTGGCATATCTTCACGAGAATTCGTCTTCTCGAATTTATTGGTTTTCTCTCTAATTTCGCATGTAGCGTCGCGTTTCCTGTACTTTGGGCGCCATATTGTTATGGATCTGCATGTGGTTCCCGATGGGCAATCCGGCTGGCTGAGTCCATCTCTAAGGGGGGGATTTTCCCCTGCCCGCAGTCCACACAATCATCGAATCAACAAACTCTCATACCTAGCGGCAACAACGACAAAAAAGCAAGAACGGCAAATCAAAACAGACGGACACTAAATATCACTACACCAAACTAAGAATCCCAGAGTTGGTGACTTAGATGGAGTTGTCACTACGCTCCCTCCCATTCTGTAAAGCTCCTACCTTTGCGTCTGTGGAACACCACCCAATGCAAACGGCTAAAAAAATTGGCCTAATCCAGGCTAGAAGTCATTCTCCCTCCACGTGCAAAACGACTTTATCACCTCATATCGGGTTGATTAATGTACAACGTTTATTCTTATATTTCTAACATGTGACATACTGTCGATTACGAAAATTAATAATAACAAATTCTAAACATTTTTTTTTTGATGAGAAAAAAAGAATATACAAATAATATTTCTTCTTTTCTTTCTTTGCACTGAACTTCGCACTACGTGTCAAGGAAGCTTTTTCGACAACTAATATTAAAACGTCGTGGTAAGTGTTTCGAATGTACCCAAATGTTTTTGTTTGTTCACCTTTAATTTTTTTACATAACATCATAAAGGTTTTTTTTTTTAAGGTTTTTTTTTTTTTTTTTCAGAATGAAGCTATCCTGGACGCCAAGGACGACGGACACTGAGACAGTTACAGTGTGTGAGAAATAGATGTATATAAATATAAGCAACTAGCAAAAAGCCCGTCGCGCTTCGCTGCGCCTTTAACAGTATAGAACCAATATCAGAATCAGTTTGAAGTCAATCGTGAGAGCCAAATATTTACCAAATTTAAAAATATTCTCTAATTTTGTTTCCTCTGTAGAGCCCAGAAAACGAATCATACATACATAGGCTTGAAGTCAACGTTTTACTACTTTGCTTTTTCACCGTTACGACTTTGCTGCTGCGTTCTTACCACCCCCATCCCACTCCACCCATTCCCCACTCACTTCTTACACAACTTCCACATCCCTCCCACATCCCATCGACTTCCCACCTACATCCCACCCACTTCCCGCTCACATCCCACCCTCATCCCTCCCACTCTACGCCCGATTCCCACCTACCCACTTTCCCCTTAGTTCCCACTCACTTCCCACAAACTATCCCTTCACATCCCTCCCACTTACCGCCCACATCCCACCAACATCCCGCCCACTTCCCGCCCACATCCCATCCACTTTCCACCTACATCCCACCCACATCTCCCCACTTACCGCCCCCATCCCACCCCAATTTGTTTCCTCTTTAGAGCCCCGAAATCGAGTCATACATACACATCCCTCCCACTTCCCGCCCACTTACCGCCCACATCCCACCCACATCCCTCTTCCTTCCCGCCCACTTCCCGCCCACATCCTATCCACTTCCCACCCACATTCCACCCACATCCCACCCACTCCCCATTCACTTCTTACACAACTTCCACCCGTTTCCCACCCACATCACTCCCACTTCCCGCCCACATCCCATCCACTTCCCACATACATCCCACCCACTTCCCGCTTACATCCCACCCCCATCCCTCCCATTCTACACCCGATACCCACCCACCCACTTCCCCCCAGTTCCCATCCCTCCCACTTACCGCCCACATCCCACCAACATCCCGTCCACTTCCCGCCCACATCCCATCCACTTTCCACCTACATCGCACCCACATCTCACCCACATCCCACACCACCCAATCCCCATTCACTTCTTACACAACTTCCACCCGTTTCCCACCTACTTTCCACCCACTTCCCGCCTACATCCCACCCACTTATCACCCAATTCCCGTCCAGATAAATTTCACTTCTCACCCACATCCCTCCCACTTCGCGTACACTTCCCACCCACCTCTCACCCACCTCCCACCCACATCCCACCAGTTCCCGCCCACTTTCCACCCACCTCCCACCCAACTATTCTCCCACTTCCCAGTGGGCATCCCGCCGGTATTTCCAACATCGGAAAATGCATTCACAAATTATTTAGTATTCCATCTCATTATTTTTTCATGCAAAGTTTTCCAGGAATTTTCCGGCCGTTGGGTCGAATTTTCCATCATCGAAAAATCACTTCTCAATTTATTTTATTTACTATTCTAACAAACCAAGATTCAAGTCGATCAGGTGAAAAATATTTTTTTCATGCAGAATTTTCCGGCCATTTTCCACGGTGTGGAGTTTTCCAAAATTGGGAGAACACGTGTCGAATATTTTGCGTACTATGCTTGCAAACCAAGTTTCAAGTCAATCGGATGAAAAATTAATTTTTACCATAGACTTTTCCGACACTTTTCCGACTTTTCCGGGTGGGATTTTCCGGAAAATTGGAACACAGTTATTGTTGAATTTTCATGAAGATCTTTTAAAATGAGTTTGAATCTGATCGGATAATAAACAAAAAAGTTTCATACAACAGTTTTCCATGAATTTTCCGACTTTGGGGATAGATTTTCCAAAATTTGAAAGTCACTTTTTTTATGTTTTGTTATGTGTAATATTGAAAATGAGTTTGGCGCTAATCGCTGGCAAATAAAGTTTCGCCCAAACTACCTTGACCACCCACTTTCCACCCAGCGGAGGTAAATTTTCCGAAAGATTTGTATGCAGTTGTTGTTGAATTTTCATATAGATCTTTGAAAATGAGTTTGAACTTGATCGGATGAAAAACAAAAAAGTTTCATACAACAGTTTTCCGCGAATTTTCCACATTTCCCGACAGAATTTTCCAAAATCCGTTCTTAGTACTCACTTTCAGCATAAGATAAAACTACTGTGAAAATCTCATCTTCCTTCTTTTATCTCTTATGGCTGTCCCCCGGCCACCAGCAGATTATCAGGTTGAACTCTTTTATATATATAGATTTGTAAGTAATTAAATAAATGAATAAAAAAAATATATAAATTTAAGCAAAGAAAAAAGTTATTAAATGTGCAACCAAAAAAATTAAATAAATAAATAATAATTAGTGAGTTCTAGCTGGCTCTAGGTCCGAAAAGTTGTGTTTGTTCACAACTGAAAACAACTTATGCATTATTGTACACCAAAATAGTTGTTTTACGGTACCGTTTCATCATTCTCCCGAATGAATCTTCAGTAGGCTTATCGTTGGAGAAACACCACTTTTCCTTCCCTTTCCAACAAATATTTTTTTTTCAGTTGGGAACCTCAAAAAACAATGAAAGTAAAAATAGGACAAGCTTTCATTTTTTCTACATTTTGGTGTACATAAGCTTAAGCTTAAGCTCAAAGTTCTAAGTCCAAAAGCTACAGCTTTTGAGAGAGCTTAGAACTGGCCGTTAATTTTGAATGCAAGCATTCAAAAAAGCGTTTGCGTTGTTTCTTGAAACTTTTGTTAGTTTCGTTTACAAAACAAGAGAGCGTGCCGTCTCTTATATAGAGTTTGTATTTATCTGGCGACCTTTCTAATTTTTAATTAGTGAGTTCTAGCTGGCTCTAGGTCCGAAAAGTTGTGTTTGTTCACAACTGAAAACAACTTATGCATTATTGTACACCAAAATGAGCTGGTTGCCTATACGGTACCGTATACGGTGGAAGCTTGTCCTTTTTTAACTTTCATTGTTTTTTGAGGTTCCCAACTGATTAAAACATTGATTGTATGGAAAGGCAGCTGAAGTGATGTTTTCTCCAGCGATAAGCCTACTGAAGATTCATTCGGGAGAATGATGAAACGGTACCGTATAGGCAACCAGCTCATTTTGGTGTACAATAATGCATAAGTTGTTTTCAGTTGTGAACAAACACAACTTTTTCGGACCTAGAGCCAGCTAGAACTCACTAATTAAAAATTAGAAAGGTCGCCAGATAAATACAAACTAAATAAATAATATATATATAAGTATCTGAATTTGAATAAAGCAAACGAAACGGAAAGTTCGATTATGTATTCTTCTAGGTTTATGGGTAGACGGTTGTTTTCGGCCTTTCCTTACGGTGCAATGATCAAATAATTTAGCAGCTTCACCGGCATGGAGGCAAACAATTTGGCGTGACACCACGGCAAAACAATAATAAAATTGGGTCGAGGGTAGTGGCCAGACGTTCGTCTTGGACTCCCTCGGCACAAGGAACGGACTCACTTGGATATTTTTTAATTTTTCTCCTCCAGCAACGGTGATCTGGGCCTTCACAACGGGTCGAAAATTTTGAATGAGTCGACGGTTTGAATTTGGCTTTATTCGACACCTTCAAAACGGGGCTGAGGATACACTACTGGTTTCGCATCAATCCAAAAAACCTCGTGGCCGTTATTTTTTTCCCTGGCCTCGCTAGAATCAAAATTTTAAACACTATCTTGTACTTTTTTCCCCTTTTTTCACTCACTTTTCTGCTAAGTTTTAAATATATTTTAATTTCACGTTAACTGCCTTTTAGTTTTAGTTTTAGTTTAGCACTTTTAGTTCAAATTTTTTTTACATATATATGTAACTGTATGGGTAGGCGATTTACACCTCTTGGCTGGCGTGCTGCCTCCAATGCCTGAGATTTATGGACTAGTGGTAATCTGCCTTTCTGAGTTCCCTATATAGACTCGTTTTACCCTGACCTAATTCCCGCTGCATATCCCGATTCCATGTTCCGGGTTCATCGCCCGCATTCAAGACCAAGGCCTAAGCCCTTATGACAGTAGGTGGGAGAAGGACGCCTATTTCATATTTGCCGCCTCCCCGACTCCCGGTATGGTCCACGATCCCCAAGACATTTCATGGTACAATGTAAAGGTCCGAGAATATGTTCCCAATCCAATGCGCTGCAAAAAATGCCAGCTTCTTGGCCATACGAATAAGCATTGTAGTAATAATCTAACATGTGTCACATGTGCATTGCCTGATCAGCCCCCACACCCCTGCACCAGAACCATGTGCGCCAATTGCGAAGAAGAACACCCTGCTTCCTCTTCAGACTGCAAAAAGTGCAAAGAACAGAAAGAAATAATGCGACTCAAAACAAAAAATAAGTGCAGCTTGAAAGAAGCCAAAGCTCTTTTTAGGCAAACACAATCGCTCCCCCTCACTGCGCTATATCCCTGAGTACAAAACGGATTCTGCAAATTGGAAGAAATTCCAATCCCAGGTCTTAAACAACCTCCAATCAGAACAGTCCACAAATGTTAACCAGAGAGTAGCGTTATTAAAGCAGAGCAGCAAACAACTCCATTCCCCAAACAAAGAGTATCCCACCTAAAACAAGTAAGACCGTTGCAGTCGAGTAGCCCGACTTCAATATACCCTGTACAATTGACAACGAGAGCGTCAGTTAAAGTCGACTCTAACCGACTTCGATACATCCGTTACTCAAGAAAAACATGTTTAACAGTGTTCCTGCGTTCCTTAGTGTGACCATCCAAAAAGTATGCAACATTTTTTTTAGGGTGGCTGGGGTGGTAGCGGGGAGGGCTTGGTTCACTTTTTTGTTTATAACTTGAGAACCGTTCATCCGATCTTTATCATTTCTTCGGCAAATTGATTCATTTTGCTAATTACTAACTATCTCTAAAAAGTACGTCTATCTTCAAAACTGTGGGAGATATAACGTTTTTTCCAAATTGCGGGGGCGGGAGGGGGGGAGGCCAAAGTTTGAAACAAACTTGATCTGCGTACAGATAAAAGAAGCATTTGTCCTATACATGTCAAACCTCTATCTTTTACCCTTCATACAGACAGACGGACGGACGGACAGACGGACGGACGGACAGACGGACATGCCTAAATCGACTCGGCTGTTGATGCTGATCAAGAATATATATACTTTATAGGGTCGCAAATGTTTCCTTCTCCCTGTTACATACATTTGCACAACTTCATGATCTCCTTTTCCCATTTGTAATGAGTACAGTGTATAAAAACAGTTTACTGGTGGAACAGCACTCTGAGCCGCCTGCGAGATATAAAACAAAATAACTGGCAGCTGTACAAGCGAAATATGACGCTAGAGTCTCTCGTAGCATATAAAAAAGCTAATGCTCAGTTTAAAAGACATGCCAAACAAGCCAAAAAAGACGCCATAGCGGATTTTACATCCAAAATCACTCCAAACTCGACCCCAAAAAGAATCTGGTCCGACGTGAAAAGCCTCACTGGTATACCAAAACTACCACTAAATTACCTTATTGATAACCAAACCGTCCTGACCGATTAAAGAAAGATTGCAGAAGCTTTCGGAACACAATGGTCACAATACTCCGAGGACCAAAACTTCTCTAGCGATTATGTCACGACGAAAAATGTTTCCTTGACCTCACAATATGCTCCCGTTCGCCTAAAACTAGCCTCAAGACGTCTTGAGTGCCCGATCAATCCAATAGAATTAGAAGCTACACTCCACCATGCCAAGGGCAAGACACTAGGTTTCGATCGGATATCTTACCCCATGCTCCGCAACCATGCTCCCTCCCCAAGTTAAACTAAAAGTCCTGGATATCTACAACGAAATCCTATCAAATGGACTATACCCACACACCTGGAAGACAGCCATCATCATACCCATCCCTAAGCCAAACAAACCGACAAACGAAACTGGAAGCTTCCGCCCAATATCACCGATCTCCTACATGAGCAAGACCTTTGAAAAAATAATCGCCAGTCGACTAATGTGGTTCCTAACAAGGAACAAACTGATCTCCCAAAACCAAGTTACTTTTAAACAAAAACACAGCACAATCGATGAACTACTGCAAATACAAGGATACGCGTCTGATGCTCTCTCGAGCAGGAACCATATGACTATACTGGGCACTGACTTCGAGAAAGCATTTGCTCGCGTGGGAGTACACGCAGTCCTTGAGCAACTTGAGCTTTGGGGGATCGGTCCAAAGGTCTTTCATGTCGTGAAAGCCTTCATGACCCAGCGCCTTTTCCGGGTTCGAGTAAACAGCACCTATTCCAAATGCTAAAAACTTTATAACGGCATCCCACAGGGGTCCCCACTATCAGTAGTTGTATTTACAATAGCCTTTGAAAAACTGAATACCACAATACTATCCCACAAACACATTAATCTCTCAATATATGCAGACGATGCCATCATATACACAAAACTAAAAGACCCTCTCAAAATTCAGGCATTACTGTCAAAAATATTAAATGATATCCAGAAATGGGGAGTCCTGTCGGGTGCCACATTATCGATAGAAAAATGTAAGATTTTACACATATGCAATATGCATCGGACATAAGTCTCGATAATAAAACAATTACATATGTAGACAACCTAAAAATTCTAGGCATTACATTTGACAAAAAGATAAACTTCAAAAATCAATGTGAAAATCTTAGAAAAAACCTAAATAATAGGCTTAACATAATTAAGTTCCTTTCATCCAAATTCTCACACATATACACAAACACTCTCATAAACATTACTCGGGCTCTGATATTATCCAAACTAGACTATGGACTCCCGATCTATGGATGGAGCGCCAAAACAAATATTAAAAAAATCCAGCCCCCATACCACGCAGCAGTTCGTCGTTGCCTTAACGCCTTTCCCACATCGCCCATCAAATGCATCTTAGCCGAGTTAGGACTTCCGTCCGTTACCGAACTGCTAGCAGACGCCACCTACAAACTGATTCCAAAACTGATGCACACGCCAAGCCGACACCTTCGCAAACATTACATCAGTGCCATCAAAGCTAAAAGTTCGTATAGAGTTAAGTCCACAATCCGAAGAGTCGCAAACTTTGCCAAAGAAATTAACTCAGCCGACGTCCCACCTATACCTAAGATCAGCTGCTACCCGCCCTGGCAACTCCACAGTTTCTATACCAACACTCGTTTACACGAATTTAAACGAGAAAGGCAAAGCTAACTTCGTCTGTACCGAAGTTTTCATACACTTGAAATAGCTTGTCTCAACGGTTAGCGACTTCGACCAAACTTCGCAGATCAGCTTAAAAACATTACATATTACCCATGACCGTGTTTAAGAGCAGTAATATTGAGAACAAACCAGTTTTTCTTACTAAAATCCATTTTCCGAACGAACATTTGTATGGCAGCTACAAGAAGCAGTCATCCGATCCGGTCGGTTCCGACATATTAGCAGGGTGCAGTAAAAAGAAGACTCTGTGCAAAGTTTCAGCTCGATAGCTCCAAAACTGAGGGATAAGTTCGCGTAGAAACAGACAGACGGACAGACGGACGGACAAAGCTTAATCGACTCAGCTCGTCATGCTGATCAAGAATATATATACTTTATGTGGTCGGAGATGATTCCTTCTATGCGTTGCACACTTCTGGGCAAAATTATAATACACTTTTCAAGTGTATAAAAAGAGAATACGAGTCAAACTGTCTACAAACAACTATTTTTTGTAGAGTCAAACATACAAAAACTGGAGATGGCTTGTTACAGACGGTTCCCTACGCAATGGTAGAACAGCTTTTGCGGCCGTCGACTGCGACAACACCATCGTATCCAGCGGAATACTGACAGATTGTGCGTCTGTATTTTATGCTGAAGCTCATGCTATATAAAATGCTTGCAAAACAGCACAATCAACCGGAAATCGACATGTTATCTGCACAGACCGCCTGTCTACGCACATCACCCTCCGATAGCCTAACACAACCTGCAACCCAAAATGTCAATAGAATTTTCACTTTTCTTAAACATTGTACTATACTAGACAACATATAATCACGACATAGAGTCGAAGGTCCAGCTACTACATAGTACTCTAAGCACCGCTCAAACCTCTTAGATTTAATATTGTATGTTTTATCTAAATTTGTAAATAAAAATAAATAAAAAATTGTATGCTTAATATTTATTGATGTTATAATGATTATGGGAATTGTAATCAAAAGAAAAGTAAAAATAAATTTTTTTTGTGTAAAAATCCTTTTTGTTTTATATGTTGTATATAAAAAATTGGTAATTAATAAAGTTTTGTTGTTATTATACCCTTGCAAAGGGTATTATAATTTTGCCCAGAAGTTTGCAACGCATATAAATATTCATTTCCGACCCTATAAACTTTATATATTCTTGATCAGGGTGACGAGCTGAGTCGATTGAGCTTTGTCCGTCCGTCTATCTGTCCGGCTGTCTGTTTCTACGCAAACTAGTCTCTCAGTTTTAAAGCTATCGAGCTGATACTTTGCACAGAGTCTTCTTTTTACTGCACACTGCTAATATGTCGGAACCGACCGGATCGGATGACTATATCTTATAGCTGCCATAGGAACTATCGGTCGAAAAGTGAGTTTTTGTGAGAAAAACTATTTTGTTTTTAACAGGGACCGTAATCATTATAAGTGCTATTTTTAAAATCCCAACTTAATGATTATTTATTAATTTTTTTTTCATTTCATAATGATTATTTTTTGAGTGTTACTAAACAACTCGGGTTTTAATGATTATTGTCTGA
Source organism: Lordiphosa stackelbergi (assembly GCA_018904235.1). Classification (NCBI taxonomy): domain Eukaryota; kingdom Metazoa; phylum Arthropoda; class Insecta; order Diptera; family Drosophilidae; genus Lordiphosa; species Lordiphosa stackelbergi. The sequence continues at coordinate 51,558 of JAEIFU010000978.1, forward strand.
GCGAAAAAATTTTACTTAAAAAATAATGATTATTTTGTGATTTATATTTTTTCGCTCAAAACTATCACTCAAGATGCTATTACAACCATTTAAAAAGAAACTGAATCAAAATAACTATATATTCTTAGAAAGTGAACCAAGGCGAACCTTTTAAGCCAAAATTTGATAAATAAAAAACTCTTCCTCTAGGAGCGATATTGGTGGACAATGTGGCAGTGGCGATCTGACACCGGGTTTCAATAGATGTCGACGAGATAAGACGAAAATATTAAGACCAAGTTTTCCAATTTTTGCTTCGTTTTCAAGATATCCGCCCACAAAAGTACAAAATTTCACTTGGCAACAAAAACAATTTTCTGGCCAACCAAAAGGGCACAATAAAAAAATTATTTAATTAACTTTACAAAAGGAAGCTTCTGCAGTGGCACCAAGTCGCTCTCCCACTTAGGCTACTTTGCGCCCATTGCGATGCCACATTTATTCCCTGTTAACCCTTTTTAGTACTGAGGGGGGTCACCGTTACTAAACCATTGTGTGGACAGAATAAATTTGAGCAGAGCTGGGATCTCTAGCCCGGATGTCTCCGAGTGGATGAGTAGCAGAGGTTGACCAAGTGTAAGTGACGCCTAGGCGTGCTGCGTGTCTGCCAATAAGACAGTGACCCGTGAGGGTCTCCACCAGAAGTGATATGTGGTCCCTTCTGTGACGTAAAAGTGTGTTAGTACAATTTTGATCGAATGCTGGCCACGTAAGCTTCGCTACTGCACAGGAAGAAAGGTTTTTCCACCGATTTGTAGCGAGACGATGTGTTTCAGCTTTTGTGTGAAAGGAGCTCGATAGTGGTAACTATTCTGGCCAGTTTGTCCGCAAACTCATTTTCTTCTATGTAGCGATGACCAGGCACCCATATAAGGTGTATACTGAAATGCCGTGCGATCTCATTCGGAGATGAGCGGCATTCCGTAAATCTTTAAGCATTGTTGGCATGTGAGTCAAGTGCTTTAAGGGCGGCTTCACTGCCTGAGTATACAAATACACACTACAGTGATCAGAAAGGTGGAACGATAAGTTAAAATCTAGGTTGGGAGAGAAAACGCCCCCTCCTACTTTTTAGTCGAGCTTAGAGCCATCAGTGTAGATGTAAATGGTGTTAGCTTTGCTGTGGCGAAGGTTGTCCCAATCGTTACATACATTTGCACAACTTCATGATCTCCTTTTCCCATTTGTAATGAGTACAGTGTATAATAAACTGGAGTCACTGCAGAAGCTTCTTTTTGTAATATTAAATAAATAAATTTTTTATTGTGGATTTATGGACAGAAAATAATTTTATAATGGCGGTCTTTTAATTAACAAAAATGTTGAATTTTTACGGCGGCTTATCGAGAGATAGACAACTATAGCCATATGCCTGTTGATACCAATAAAAATACATATTATGGAATATTACCCATATTTATACCAGCTGCACAAAGTAGTGCACTTTGCTCCTGCAACCCAAGTGAGCGTCGAATGATCTTTTTGAGTCATTTAATTGATGTCACTGCAGAAGCTTCTTTTTGTAAAGTTAATTAAATAATTTTTTTTTATTGTGCCCTTTTGGTTGGCCAGAAAATTGTTTTTGTTGCCAAGTGAAATTTTGTACTTTTTGTGGGCGGATATCTTGAAAACGAAGCAAAAATTGGAAAACTTGGTCATAATATTTTCGTCTTATCTCGTCGCCATCTATTGAAACCCGGTGTCAGATCGCCACTGCCACATTGTCCACCAATATCGCTCCTAGAGGAAGAGTTTTTTATTTATCAAATTTTGGCTTAAAAGGTTCGCCTTGGTTCGCTTTCTAAGAATATATAGTTATTTTTATTCAGTTTCTTTTTCAATGGTTGTAATAGCATCTTGAGTGATAGTTTTGAGCGAAAAAATATAAATCACAAAATAATCATTATTTTTTAAGTAAAATTTTTTCGCTCAGACAATAATCATTAAAACCCGAGTTGTTTAGTAACACTCAAAAAATAATCATTATTACTGAGTAATTAGTGCAAAAAATCGTGAGACAAAAATCATGGCAGATATGCATTTTAGACGCAAATAGAACCAAATTGGCATAATTCTTTTATTTGTACGACTACTCTAAGTATATGATTTTTTATTTTTGAAAATATGAAATAATCATAATTTACGGTCCCTGGTTTTTAATGTTAACGTCTCCCACTTCAGCGATTATTAATATTATACGCTTTCACATAGATTTGGAAGTTTTGGTCAAAATCGGATGACTATATCTTATAGCTGTCATAGGAACTATCGGTCGAAAAGTGGGTTTTAATGAGAAAAACTTTTTTGTTTTTAATGTTAACGTGTCTCACATCAGCAATTATTAATATTATACGCTTTTACAAAGATTTGGAAGTTTTGGTCAAAATCGGATGACTATATCTTATAGCTGTCATAGGGACTAGCGGTCGAAAAGTGGGTTTTGTTTAGAAAAATTGTTTCTTTTAATGCTGGCGTTCTTAAACTCCGATGTATTAAAACATTTGCAAGGGTATAAAAACTTCGGCAAAGACGAAGTTAGCTTGGCCTTCTCGTTTTTTATTTTTTTTTCTCATTCATTCATTCATATCGTAATAATAGTATTCTTTATATATGTATTTTTTTTGTTCTTTATGCGTTATATATTTTTAGTCTATCTTCATGTACTATTTGCTGTTTCTTTCCTATTCTAATTGTAATATTATCTCTATCGTCTATTTTTTCAACTTTATAAGGGCCAACATAGTTGTTGTCTAGTTTATGTCCGGTTTCGTTTCTTAATAACACAAAATCTCCTACTTCTAAAAGAAAATAGTTTGATTTCTTATCATAAAGCGTTTTTCGCTTATGCTTTTCCTTATCTAACATAATTCTAGCACTTTTTTAGGCTACTTCTAGTCTAAATTTTACATCTTTAGCATAATCATCTATATTATATAGAGGATCTATCATATCTTTGTTTTTAAAGTTAATATATTGTCTCGGTGGCCTTCCAAAAACAAGTTCATATGGACAGTAGTCGTGTGCTACTGACGGGGTTGTATTGAAACAGTAGGTGAAATAATTCAACCATATTCCCAGTCATTTTTGTCGATCGAAATATAAGAACGGATGTATTCGTTAAATGTTCGATGACTGCGCTCAATTGTTCCAAGGGTTTGGTTATGGTGAGCTGTTGAATGTTTATTGTTTACTTTCATGTATTTACATAAGTCTGTGGTTAATGAATTTTTATATTTAGTACCCATGTCGGTAATGAACGTTTTCATTGGACCATACTTGATTATGAAAGAATCAAAAATTGCTTTAGCAACTGTTTTAGCGCTTTTGTTTGGTACTGGTATAGTGACTAAATATTTTTTAAGTCACATATAATGGTAACTGCGTACTCATTGCTATCCTCAGTTTTCGGAAGTGGACCAATGGTATCAATCGGTACAGTATCAAATGCTGTTGCTGGAGTTGGGGTTATAGTCATAGGTGTCTTTGTATGGGTAGATGTTTTTTGCTTTTTGGCATTTCAAACAAGACTTTACATACTGTCTTAGTCATGAGAGGCCAATAAAAATATTTTCGTATTTTCGACAAGGTTCGCGACATCCCTGAGTGGCCTCCTTCAATTGGTTCGTCATGGAATTTTGACAGAATTGCTTTTATTTGAGCTGTGTCATTTTTGTCTATTATGGTCACCTTCGGGAGTATGCATACTCGTGCTTTCTTTAAAATACTATTGCCCATTTTCTTAAATATACTTAGTGATACAGATTCAAAAATTTGATCACTTGGTGACATTTTCAATTGGTTTATATTAAGTATTCCGGCTTCTGTTTCAAACCTTTGGAAAAGCTGACCTAAAGCTAAGGTCCCACAGGCAAATAATTTGCCCAAATTTTGATGAAAAATTGACTAAATAGGCCAACTTAGGAAACTTTTCAGCTATTTTTGATCAAATTGCTTACGTATGGAACCATCGTTTTAGTTTTAAGTTGTGGAAAATCTGTAATTCTAGCTATTTAGAGAAATTTTTATGAAAATTTGGGCAAATTATTTGCCTGTGGGACCTTAGCTTTAATCGAGTTTTTCATTGGAGTAGAAATCATCAATTGTGAAGCGTGAAATCACTCGTTTTCCCACTTTGACCAAACACTTGTGCTTGTTGAGTGTTAGTTTCGCACATTTTGCTACTAATAGCTGTACTGCTTTCTTGGCCGCGCAGGAGTTTGCTTTCTTGTTGAGGACCTCGTAGAGACCTTCAATATTTGTCTATTCATTTCCTTGATTGTTATTCTGGATAGAGCATCTGCAATATGATTATCTTTCCCCTTGAGGTATTCGACAGTAAAATCATATTCTTCCAAATCAAGTCTCATTCTCGTGAGTTTGGAACTTGGATATTTCATTGAAAACAGATATGTTAACGGTCCGTTTTTACGAAGAAATGCCTTCCATAAACGTAATGTCTGAAGTGTTTTATTGCCCAGTGTATAGCAGCTAATTCCTGCTCTGTAGTTGATTTGTCACTTTCACCTTGTGTAAATGATCTGGAGGCATACGCAACTGGATGTTGCATTCCATTATGCTCCTGGGTTAACACTGCTCCGCAAGCGTGTTTGATAGCGTCTGAGATTCTGCAAAAATCTTTTCTGAAGTCTGGTTACTGCAGTAATGTTGGTTTCATTAATGCTTATTTTAAGTACTCGAATGCATTATTGCATTCTGGAGTCCATTGGAATTGAACGTTCTTTTTACAAAGCCTCGTTAAGTGGCGTGAATGTTCTGCGAAATTTGGATAAATCTCCGATAATAGTTACAGAAGGCAACGAATCTACGTGCACTATCTGCATCAGTTGGTTTTGGATAGTTTTTGATGACGTCATATTTTTTGTCATCTGGGAGAATTCCTTTATCGGAACATTTGTGACCAAGATAAGTAACTTCGTGCATGAAGAATGAACATTTTTCTGGACGTAATTATACCCTTGCAAAGGGTATTATAATTTTGTCCAGAAGTTTGCAACGCATAGAAATATTCATTTCCCTATAAACTATGGTGGTCGTTCAGAACTTCTAGTCATAGATCTTCTGGACCTAATGGGGGCGTATGTGGTCAGGTAAAGCTGCTGATCGGTTCAACTTGGCGAACCCAGCGTGATCCTGGCTTACTACGTCTCAAGTCGACTCACACCTCCTCGTGGTGACCACCGGAAGCAGTGGCAATGCACCCGCATTTGCTGCTGACTAACGTGAGCGGCGACCCGCCCTTCCCTACAGGGTATAATATAAAGGGTTAATGCGTCGGGTTTGGTACCCACCACCGTAAAAAATCTCCACCAATGAAAACTGCGACTACAATGCCTCGGATACGGACCCCCTCTGACGACGACCCACGCAAACGTTTTAAGGACCACGATTTGAGGATATGCACCTGGAATGTCCGCACCCTCAACGGAGAGGGTGATGATATCGACTTGGTGAAAGTCCTCAAGGAATACTCATCGGATTGGATATGGGAACAAGATAATAACGCTACCAAAAGAGAAGAAAAAACCGAAACCACCCCCTGGGAGATATACTACAGCGGGCATGTTTCCAAGCACGAGTTTGGGTGCGGCTTTGCAGTGAGTGATAGACTACGCCACTCAGTCATCAGCTTTACACCAGTTGACGAGCGGCTTGCCGCGCTCAGACTTAAGGCAAAATATTTTAATATTAGTCTTATCTGTACACACGCGCCTACAGAAGACAAGGACACCTCGACAAAAGACGAATTCTATGAGCGCCTGGAGCAACTATACGAGCGCTGCCCCGATCACGACATAAATATCGTGCTAGGCGATTTTAACGCGAAAATCGGGAGAGAAGGAGTCTTTGGTTCGACAGTCGGACGATTTAGCCTTCATGAAACAACCTCCGGTAACGGAGAGAGGCTAATAGACTTTGCTGCAGGCCGGAACATGGTCATAAGTAGTACGAGATTTGAACACCTCGACATCCATAAGGCGACCTGGAAGTCCCCTGATCAACGAACACGAAATCAGATTGATCACGTTGTGATCGACGAAAGGCACTCATCGAGTGTACTAGACGTGCGTGCGATTCGAGGAGCCAACATAGACTCGGATCACTGCCTGGTTGCAGCCAAGGTACGCACGCGGCTCAGTGTGGCAAATGCCTCAGCTCTGGCTAAACGTCGAGAAGCTGCAATCACAAGGGACCTTTGAAGCCTACAAAGCCAAACTCGCCCAACTGCTCAGGGAAACCTCCCCATCTTCTTCCGATATATGCGAACAGTGGAATCGTATATCACACTCCATGAGTACGGCTGCCAAGGAGATACTCGGGTACTCCGAGTCCCCTCGAAGTCGGACTTGGTACGATGAGGAGGGCCGACTTGCTACTGCAGAAAAAGATGCAGCCTACAAGAGAACTCTGCAGTCGGGAGCAACGCGGGCTGTTACGGAGCGATATCGGGAGAAAAAGAAAGAGCGGAAGCGCCTCTTTAGAAGGAAAAAAAACGAGCAGGAAAGGCGCATGCGCGAGGAAGTCGAGATGTTATTCGGCATGAGTGAGACTCGAAAATTTTACCAAAAAATTAAGCAATTAACAGAAGGTTTTAAGCCCAGAGTCGCACAATGCAAAGACGAACACGGGAATCTGGTCACCGATCCGCAAGTGGCGCTTATCAAATGGAGAAGCTACTTCTCCAACCTACTGGGAGGCGATGACGAACATGATGCCGCCTCTAGAGAAGTAGCGATGCCACCAATCGACAACATAGAGATAGACCCGCCGACCCAACAGGAAGTCTGCTTAGCCGTACAAAGGCTAAAGAACAATAAATCACCAGGCGCTGATGAGCTGCCCGCTGAATTGTTCAAGGCTGGAGGGGAAGAATTGGTAAGGTGCATGCACCAACTTCTTTGCCGTATATGGGTTGACGAAAGCATGCCCGACGATTGGAATTTAAGTGTTCTATGCCCAATCTTTCAAAAAGGAGACCCTGCAGTTTGCGCCAACTACCGCGGGATCAGTCTCCTTCCCATTGCATATAAGGTTCTGTCGCGCATTATTTGTGAACGTCTTAAGCCGCTTAATTACACACTGATTGGACCTTATCAGTGTGGCTTTAGACCTGGTAAATCCACCACAGACCAGATATTCACATTACGACAAATCCTGGAGAAGACCTATGAGAGAGGCATCAACACACACCATCTATTTGTTGATTATAAATCAGCCTTCGACACGCCGATAAGGTCAAGGTTTTTTGAAGCCTTGTCTACCCTTGGTATACCAGCAAAGTACGTCCGTCTTTGCATGATGACGTTGAGAAGTACACAAAGCTCCGTCAAAATAGGAACGAACCTTTCCGAACCATTTGATACCAACAGAGGTTTTAGGCAGGGCAATACCTTATCGTGTGACTTCTGCAATCTACTGATGGAATATATACTGCGCCAGTGCCCATATGCCAACAGAACGGGCGCCTTTATTTATAAAGATCTAATGCTACTCGCATATGCCGATGATATCGACATCATCGGCAAAAACGAACGGGCGGTAAGCAGGGCGTTTTCAGAGATTGAGAGGCAGTCAGAACTGATGGGTCTAGCGGTGAATGAGGACAAGACGAAATACCTTGTATCCGCGGACAAAAAGTCCTTGCGTCTTGGACAATCTGTTACAATGGGAGAATACAACTAAAGTTGTAGAGAATTTTGTTTACCTCGGAACGACGATAACCAGCGACAACAACATCAGTCTGGAAATCCGACGAAGGATCACTCTTGCGAACCGATGCTACTACGGGTTAAGTAGAGAGCTCAAGAGTAGAGACCTCAAGCGAAGAACAAAATTAGCCCTATACAAGTCGCTTATCATCCCAGTCCTGCAATACGGCGCAGAAGCATGGACAATGACTGCAGCGGATGAAGCGGCGATTGGCGTGTTTGAACGAAAGATTCTTCGGAGGATTTATGGACCTTTAAAAGTGGGCGATGTTTTCCGCATTCGAAATAATGACGAACTGTATGAGCTCTATGGGGACACCTGTCTGGTCAAGCGCATAAAGCAACAGCGGCTGCGCTGGTTAGGACATGTCACCAGGATGGACGAAGAAGCTCCAGTAAGGAAAGCTTATTATTCGAAGGCGGCTGACTACGGAGGAAGAGGCAGGCGGGGGAGACCTCGACTTAGATGGGATGACCAGGTTCGGGCAGACCTTGCCAAGCTTGGTGTGACCAACTGGTCCCAGCTCGCACGGAGCAGAAGAGACTGGCGGACACTAATCGCAGCGGCCGAGACCGTCGAACGGTTGTGATGCATGCATCGGGCCAATCAAGAAGAAGAAGTAGTCTCTCAGTTTAAAAGCTATCGAGCTGAAATTTTGCACAGAGTCTTCTTTTTACTGCACACTGCTAAATTGTCGGAACCGACCGGATCGGATGACTATATCTTATAGCTGCCATAGGAACTTTCGGTCAAAATGTGGGTCCTTGTGAGAAAAACTTTTTTGTTTTTAATGTTAACGTCTCCCACTTCAGCGATTATTAATATTATACTCTTTTATAAAGATTTGGAAGTTTTTGTCAGTAGCTGCCATAGGAACTATCGGTCGAAAAGTGGGTTTTATTAAGAAAAAACTTTTTGGTTTTTAATGTTAACGTGTCTCACTTCAGCGATTATTAATATTATACGCTTTTACACAGATTTTGAAGTTTTGGTCAAAATCGGATGACTATATCTTATAGCTGCCATAGAAACTATCGGTTGAAAAAAGGGTTTTAATGAGAAAAACTTTTTTGTTTTTAATGTTAACGTGTCTTACTTCCGTTTTAATATATACGCTTTTCGTTTTGAAGGTTTGGTCAATCTGACTATATCTTATAGCGCCTAGAAACTATCGTTGAAATTTGTTAATGTTAACGTGTCTCACTTCAGCAATTATTAATATTATGCGCTTTTACAAAGATTTGGAAGTTTTGGTCAAAATCGGATGACTATATCTTATAGCTGTCATAGGAACTATCGGTCGAATGGTGGGTTTTATTTAGAAAAATTGTTTGTTTTTATGCTGGCGTTCCTAAACTCTGATTTATTAAAACATTTGCAGGGGTATAAAAACTTCGGCAAAGGCGAAGTTAGCTTGGCCTTCTCGTTTTAAATTAAATTTGCTACATAGTTCGAAGACGTTTGTCAAATTTTTGATCATATGTTGTTCGGAACATCCAATGACTACTAGGTCATCCATATAGAGAAATGCTTGCGATGTTTCTAGACCTGAAAATGTAAGTGTCATCATGCGCATAAAAGAATTTGGTGCGACTTTAAGTCCATGTGGTAATCGCGTGTAGCGATAAGAGTCTGTGCTCGTTGAAAATGATGTCGTATTCTTTGATTTCTCATCAAGTTCTATCTGGTGAAATACAGACATTAGATCGAGACATGAAAGTATTTCGCTCGACCTAGTTGATCTAGAATATCTTCTATTCTTGGAAGTGGCAACTTGTCCGCTAGTAACTTTTTGTTAATTTGGCGATAATCAACTAATAAACGCCATATTTTTTCCGTTGAATTTGGAAGTGATTTCTTGGGTACCAAGAGAAGTGGGCTGTTATATTCAGAGATGGATGGTTCGACAATGCCATCTTTAATTAGTTTTTGTACCTGATCGTTTATTTCTTGATTTTCCGCCTCAGCATTTCTGTAGTTTTTTATGTATACAGGTGTTTTATCATTCAATCTAAGCTTTTGTTTGTGACATCACCCTTTGGGCAACGCCACATTATAGTTTATAAGCTAGTCGTAAGGTTGGCAATTATCCACCGCAAGAAGCGGACAATAAAATGGCTATATATTCGACCTAGGTTTTTCATTAAAATATTTCTAATTTAACCCACCGTGTCTACAAGTATGAATCACGCTCACCCATTCTACGCGTCATACAGAGTACACTTTTCGCCAACCACTACATACATAGCAGCAAGGCAACGAAAACGGCATGCAGATTTATATAAGATCCAGTTACGACCACGCCGACGAAATTCACAGCAAAACACCGCTCACATATGAGGCTGCTCTCTCGCTCTGCTCTGCCCCCTCCCTTGTCGCCAAACGAAACACACATACGAACGAAATGTGCACGCGGCTGAGGAGAGTAAAACTCCCGTTACGGCCGCGTACATGAGTGCTGAGTGGCGGCGAAGAAGCTGGCACACTTCTGCGCAGGCGCCAGTTTCGACACAGGCAGTCGGCAGCGCAAGAATTACGCACTTACGGTGTCTGGCATTGGCGCCGCCGCAAGCCAGTGGCGGGTTGTGCGCCGTCGCGTCGTTTCGAACATGTTGCGAGGTTGGCAAGGCGACGTCGAACAAACAAAACGGCAGAAAGAGGGTTATACGAATTTTTCGACAGAAGCGGGAGGCATTCGAGTTCGGGCAGTGAAAACACACAGACGTGCAGTGGAAGTATAAATAAACTCTTGAGACAAGGAAAGAGACGAGGACAAGTGTGAGCGTGGAAAACACTGGTAAGACACGTGGATGAGTAGGGCTGGTGCAGCATAGGGTCTTTGATTTTTGTAAGCTGGAAAACTTTTGTAGAAAAGGATAAAACGATTGTAAGGAATAAATCAATTGAACCTTCTGAAAAGGACAGATAATTCTGAGTGTTAATTTTTATTGGCTCCATAGAGTACACGTGCACATCGTGATTAACTGAAAACCATCATCCTGAGCTTCCTTGGGAGGATCCCTTCCTCTAGGATCCTTTGGCCCAGTTTCCCTCTGGTTTCCACCGAGGACACCCCCCCTCTAGGACCTCTCGATCTAGTTACCCCTCCGGTACCTACCGAGGATTCCCCACCTCTAGGAACCCTTGGTCTAGTTTCCTTCAGGTTGTCACCGAGGACACCCTCCCTCTGGGATTTCTCAACCTTACTATTCCTCCGATACCCACCGAGGATCTCCCACCTCTAGGATCCCCTGGTCTAGTTTCCCCTCTGGCTTTCACCGAGGACCCGTCCCTCTAGGACTCCTTGGTCTAGTCGTTCCTCTGGTTTCTACCGAGGATTCCCTATCTCTAGTATCCCTTGCTATATTTTCCCTCTGGTTTCCACCGAGAATATCCACCCTCTACGATTTCTCAGGCTAGTTAATTCTCCGGTTTCTACCGAGGACTCCCGGCCTCCATTTTAAGTTCATCCTCCGGTTCTTACCGAGGACTCCCGGTCTCTAGGACAAGTTCCTCCTCCGATATCTACCGAGGATTCCCTATAGGATCCCCGGTCTCAAGGACCCGGTAGGCTCCTCACGACCCCTAATCAGTGTTTAATCCTTAGACATCCACCTAAGACCACAGCTCGGCGTTATTTCGACACAATCTGACACACCTTCCTACCCGCTAGTCCCACTTCCTTCTACAAATTTCTTGTAAGGAACCCCTGGCGAGCCCTGAGTTGTAACCTCGGCCAGGAACTACTTTACAAGTGGCGCCCGAGCAGGAACAGTGGGAGCTTGATCTGTCAAGCGCTAGAATCTACTCCTGGCGGACTAAAGCCCCGCAGTGTCTTGTGTCTTAATTTTGAGGGAGAGATCATAGCAAGTCAAATTACAGTCTGTACCCCAGTCCGGAGCATAGCCCTATACCTCGTGTTTTCTTAAGAAGGGCGCACGTATAGCGTAGGAGCGCTCGTATAGTGATATAGCCCGTTCTACAAAACACGCGGCGCACACGGTCAGCGATGACGTCAGACGAAAAGAGCGACCAACTGCAGCCCAATCTCTCAAATCCGGGAGTGGGCGTCAAATGGGTTTACTCTCTGAGGAAAGAAGAGCTCCGTTTGCATCCGAATTCGGCTTTGAAGGGGCCGGCCGAGTGGAAGAGTTGCGCAAAAAGTTCGCAGAGCTCCTATGGAGGACATCCGACCTCCTATGTGACCACAGCGGAACGCATGCGAAAATGGGGCGTCCGATTCGATGGACATGCCAACCCCCTGTCTTTCATAGAAGATATAGAAGAGAGAGCCTCGTCATACGCCATTCCTTTAGATAATCTTCTTAGGGCCCTGTCGGAGGTACTGACCGACAAAGCTCTACGATGGTTTCGGGCGAGTCAACTACAAGGAACTCCATGGAAAGACTTCCGGAAGGAATTTCTAGAATTTTTCCTCCCTCCTCGTTACTTTCAACGTTTAGGAGACGAAATACGCGGCCGTTACCAACGAGAAGGTGAATTGTTTAAAGACTATGTCATTAAGTTAAGAACGCAAATGCGTCACGCGGAGTATGATGCGAGGGCAGAGCTCCACAGGCTTTACGAAAATATCCTCCCTGATTACCAAATGTACATCAAGCCTACCGATTTCAGTACTCTGCGTCAACTTTTAAAACTGGCAGGCGAATTCGAGGATATTCGCGAACGGAACAGACACAGGGCATCAGGCTTTATCATCTCAACAGTGAGGAACCGTTTTAGAGACCGCATGATAGTCCATGACAAACCGAGACCCACACGTGCCCGAGGTATATGTTATAACTGCGGGGAAGACGGTCATTTCGCCAGGGATTGTCGTAACCAGCGTCGTATAGTGTGCTGGGAATGTGGCAGGGATGGTATCCGGACTATCGAGTGTTGTCGTCGGCCAGACTCGGGAAACGGACAGCGTCCTCAGTCGGAACGGGAGCAGGTGAGGTCGCAGGGAGGGGAGGCCCGAAAGTAAAAGGACCCTTACGGGTCGACGAGGGGCGGATCGTAGCCATGCTCACGATCTCGGGCCGCCCGGCAGCAGCGACCATCGACAGCGGGGCAACTAGGAGCTTTATTAACATGGAATACATCAAGCGAGGAGGATTAACGGGGAAGCTGAAGGATATCTGTGCCAGAATTAGGCTGGCGGACGGGACAAGCTCGGACATTACCCGCGTACTACAGGCGGACGTCGTGCTAGGGGACCGGCAGGTAGAATTACCGTTGCTGGTAATGCCGAACATGCTCGACTGCGTCATACTTGGGCTAGATTTTCTCTGTGCGGTCGGGACTACCCTTCAATGTGATAGAGCCAAACTGCACCTGAGTTCGAGAGGTAGCACTGGTCCTCTTACAAGCTCGTCCTTGCTTTGCCCTAGCATAATAGCCCCCCCACCCCCGTCAGTAAAATCGTCACGCCCAGGGAAAACAAACGCCGTCACGCAGACCGACTGGCCAGAAGAAGCAGTCAAGGTAACACGCGACGAGTACGGGCAAGAAGATCAACGCACCGATCAAGAATGGACGATACGGGTGGTCGCGATGGAGACGGAGGACGTCCGGGAAGATACCGCCGAAGACCCCCACGGTGAAGCGAATCTTACGTTAACCACCCCGGGGACAGACGCACACGAGTGGCCAGCGGGTATAAGGGAACGTATACAGAAATTCTTGGCAGAGGAATTGCCCAAATTCGAGAAATTGCAAGGAGTGTCGCACATAGCGCAGCACAGTATTATTATGAGAGACGACCGATCAATAAAACATAGATATTCTCCAAAAAACCCTGAAATGCAGCGTATTATTGATTCTCAGGTGAACGAGTTCTAGAACAATGCCTCATAGAACCCTCTAACAGTCCTTATAGCGCGCCCGTCATCCTAGTCCGAAAAAAGACCGACGAGTGGCGGATGTGCATGGACTTCCGGCAGGTAAACGCTCGCTCGATACCCGACGCCTACCCGACCCCTCGCATTAACCACATCCTTGAAAAGCTGCGTAACGCCCGGTTTATATCCACCCTCGACCTTAAAAGTGGATGCTGGCAGATCCCAATGGCTCCGCAAAATCGCCAATACACGGCGTTTACGGTGCCAGGGCGGGGTCTGTTCCAGTGGCGGGTCATGCCATTCGGCTTACACTCGGCCAGCGCCACATTCCAACGAGCGCTGGATAGTGTAATTGGCCCCGAAATGGAACCCCATGCCTTTGCCTACCTCGACGACATTGTCGTCGTCGGTCGAGATTTAGACGAACAGTGGAACTGGGGTACCGAGCCACAACGAGCATTCGAAGAACTTAAGCGACGGCTGACTGAGGCGCCCACGCTTGCATGCCCCGACTTCAAGGCAATGTTTTAGGTCCAGACGGATGCCAGCGACGTGGACTCGGTGCAGTACTAACTCAGAAGGTCGACGGGGCGGAACGGGTAATTGCGTACATAAGCCGTCGTTTAGAAAAAGCCGAAAAGAACTACACGACCACGGAAAAGGAGTGTTTGGCCGTTATCTGGGCGATCCGGAAGTGGCGGTGCTACCTCGAGAGGTACCACTTCGACATCGTGACCGACCACATGGCCCTTAAGTGGCTCAATTCCATCAAAGACCCTTCCGGTCGTATAGCTCGGTGGGCGCTCGAATTGCAACAATATTAATTCGACGTCCACTACCGGAAAGGAAGCCTGAACGTCGAGGCCGACGCTTTGTCTCGGCAACAGACCGATGTGTTGCAACGAACCGAGGAAGAAGTAGATGTATGTAGATGGTGGACACGGAAGTTGGAACAGGTCAAGGCAGAACCCGAGAACCATCCAGACTACGCTTTTGAGAATGGCCAACTGTACCGGCGGTTGGGCCAAAGACCCGACGATGAAGATCACGTGCCGTGGAAGTTGTGCGTCCAGAGGTCATTTCGGGGTACGGAAGACCATTACGCGCATCGCCCAAAGATATTATTGGCCGGGCATGTTTAGGGACGTGGGTAGGCATGTACGCTGTTGTGAGACGTGTCAAAAGTTTAAAGCGAGCCAATTGAAGCCTGCCGGCCGTATGCTGACCCGTAGGGTGGACGAACCTTGCTCAACCTGGTGTGCCGATTTCGTGGGACCCCTTCCAAGGTCGAAAAGGGGCAACACCATGATGCTCGTCTTCCTTGACGCTTTCTCGAAATGGGTCCAGCTCATACCGCTACGTAAGGCTACGATGGCATACCTTATCAAAGCCTTTCGAGAACGTATCCTCGGCCACTTCGGCGTCCTTTCCGACAATGGGGCGCAATTCACAAGCCGTGGCTTCAAAGTCTTTATGCAGCAGTTAGGCAGCGAACTGCAATTCACCGCCCCGTACTCGCCTCACGAAAACCCCACAGAGAGCGAATCGTACGGTAAAGACAATGGTGGCTCAGTTCATAGAGGGTCAGCAGAACCGTTGGGACGAGTTGTTGCCCGAGCTCTCATTGGCCATGAACTCCAGCGTGTCTGAAACGACGTCGTTCAGTCCAGCTTTCCTGGTGCAGGGTCGAGAGCCCCGGTTACCTAACTCGCTGTATGACGAAGTCACCCCGGGATCGGCTTGTACCCAGTTGTCGCCTCAACAGAAAGCTGACAGCATGAGAGGGATTTTCGCTGTGGTACGGAGCAATGCACAAAGGGCCAGTGCGGATCAAGGGAGGCACTATAACCTTCACCGGAGAGAGTGGAGGCCAGCTCTGGGTACGTTGGTCCTACTTAGACAACATCATCTCTCTAAGGCAGCCGACGGGTTCGCGTCAAAACTCGCCCCGAAGTTTGACGGCCCTTACCGGGTAATACAGTTCGTATCAGCCAATATCGTCCGTCTTCAAAAGCAGAACGAACGGAAAAGACGAGTCGCCAATATCGCCGAGTTGAAGCAGTTCCACCTGCCCGGGCCTAGAGATGAAGACCTGGAAGGCGCCCCGGTTTAGCATGTATGTCGTACCGTAACCGCCTTAGGCTAAGCTAAACTCCTGACCACGTTGTAAGCTGCACCAGTAGGCAGGGATCAAGGGTAGGTCTTTTTAGTTTAATTTGAAGTTCAGGTTTCTGACGTGGAATTCATCGACGAAGATTTGCAGGGGCTGTTTGGAGAGTTAATGGAATGGCGAAACGGACCCTCATACTGCGACGGGTTTGGACACGTGGATTCGCCACCCCCAGCGACTAGCCATCCTAGGGATCCGATTCAAGGACGGGGAGTGTATGTTGAACGGAATCAACCCGACGTCTCCGCTTGATCACCCAAAGGACCCTTAGACGACAGTGACGAGGACGAGTGGACCACTCACTTTGTTTAAGAACGTGAGGACTACCATTATACCGTGGTCCCCGGCGGCTATCGTTTGACTCAAGTACGCCGAGTGACTGTAGATATCATGGCACCACCTGGAGACGAACCCAATATGAGACATGGCTCGCATTTCCCCATCGATCCGACGCCGGCCATCGACCAGACGGCCGCCTGGCCTGAACGTCCGCCGTCGCCCCACTACCACGAACCTCAGATCCTAGAGGCACCGCCTGATGGAAGCACGAATGTCTACCACCCTCTGAGGAGGAGAGTCAACCGGCCGGGTGGCGGTGGCACCCTGCGAGGCGTGGCCCGGTGTTCCCAGAACTGACAACGACCCGACTCCGGAATTAGGTGCTCTGGTAACCACCGAGGATCCCGAAACAGGTCCATTGGTTATGAAGACGGTCATGACACCTACCGAGGCTAGTACACCTGCAACCGCGGTCAGTTATCCAACATGGGAGCTGTTGACATCTGACGGTGAGGAAGATCAGCCCCTATTCCGTCGATGCTAAGCCCGAGCAGTGTGTTCCCGGCTATCAGTCCACGCCGAGTTACCCACGTGACCGGTCCAGGACATAAACCGATCGATTCTCTGAATGAGATAACAGTACAACCCACCCCAGAGAGGACTGACGTCTCACAGTTTCACATAGGCGATGAAGCCGCGGGTCAAGTGGCCAACAAAATCGCGGAAGAGGCCCTCGAGCTCGACCAGTTGTTGGAAGATTTAGAGTCGTTCGATGTCGTACCGGTTGGTCCTAAAGACAAGACGCCAATAACCTGGGTCGAGGCTCCTCAAGATTGGAAGGTCGTCTTCTCGGATAGACTACTTCCCTACGACCTCGTAGAGGAAATTCTAAACTCGGGGCCCCCAAAGGCAAAACGCGCCAGATTTTCACGGCTGTACGCCGAAGAGGAGTACCGAGTCACCCGTTTGACTTCAACAGGAAAGACCGAAGTAATTACCATCTCCCTTCGCCTACCTAAGAAAAGGAGGGGTATGACGTCACCCTTTGGGCAACGCCACATTGTAGTTTATAAGCTAGTCGTAAGGTAGGCAGTTATCCACCGCAAGAAGCGGACAAAAAAATGGCTATATATTCGACCTAGGTTTTTCATTAAAATATTTCTAATTTAACCCACCGTGTCTACAAGTATGAATCACGCTCACCCATTTTACGCGTCATACAGAGTACACTTTTCGCCAACCACTACATACATAGCAGCAAGGCAACGAAAACGGCATGCATATTTATATAAGATCCAGTTACGACCACGCCGACGAAATTCACAGCAAAACACCGCTCACATAAGAGGCTGCTCTCACGCTCTGCTCTGCCCCCTCCCTCGTCGCCAAACGAAACACACATACGAACGAAATGTGCACGCGGCTGAGGAGAGTAAAACTCCCGTTACGGCCGCGTACATAAGTGCTGAGTAGCGGCGAAGAAGCTGGCACACTTCTGCGCAGGCGCCAGTTTCGACACAGGCAGTCGGCAGCGCAAGAATTACGCACTTACGGTGTCTGGCATTGGCGCCGCCGCACACCAGTGGCGGGTTGTGCGCCGTCGCGTCGTTTCGAACATGTTGCGAGGTTGGCAAGGCGACGTCGAACAAACAAAACGGCAGAGAGATGTTTATAAGAATTTTTCGACAGAAGCGGGAGGCATTCGAGTTCGGGCAGTGAAAACACACAGACGTGCAGTGGAAGTATAAATAAACTCTTGAGACAAGGAAAGAGACGAGGACAAGTGTGATCGTGGAAAAACACTGGTAAGACACGTGGATGAGTAGGGCTGGTGCAGCATAGGGTCTTTGATTTTTGTAAGCTGGAAAACTTTTGTAGAAAAGGATAAAACGATTGTAAGGAATAAATCAATTGAACCTTCTAAAAAGGACAGATGATTCTGAGTGTTAATTTTTATTGGCTCCATAGAGTACACGTGCACATCGTGATCAACTGAAAACCATCATCCTGAGCTTCCTTGGGAGGATCCCTTCCTCTAGGATCCCTTGGCCCAGTTTCCCTCTGGTTTCCACCGAAGACACCCCCCTCTAGGACCTCTCGATCTAGTTACCCCTCCGGAACCCACCGAGGATTCTGCACCTCTAGGAACCCTTGGTCTAGTTTCCTTCCGGTTTTCACCGAGGACACCCTCTCTCTGGGATTTCTCAACCTTACTATTCCTCCGATACACACCGAGGATCCCCCACCTCTAGGATCCCCTGGTCTAGTTTCCCCTCTGGCTCTCACCGAGAACCCGTCCCTCTAGGACTCCTTGGTCTAGTCGTTCCTCTGGTTTCTACCGAGGATTCCCTATCTCTAGTATCCCTTGCTATATTTTCCCTCTGGTTTCCACCGAGAATATCCACCCTCTACGATTTCTCAGGCTAGTTAATTCTCCGGTTTCTACCGAGGACTCCCGGCCTCCATTTTAAGTTCATCCTCCGGTTCTTACCGAGGACTCCCGGTCTCTAGGACATGTTCCTCCTCCGATATCTACCGAGGATTCCCTATAGGATACTCGGTCTCAAGGACCCGGTAGGCTCCTCACGACCCCTAAGCAGTGTTTCATCCTTAGACATCCACCTAAGACCACAGCTCGGCGCTATTTCGACACAATCTGACACACCTTCCTACCCGCTAGTCCCACTTCCTTCTGCAAATTTCTTGTAAGGAACCCCTGGCGAGCCCTGAGTTATAACCTCGGCCAGGAACTACTTTACATGTTTATAAAAATTGTTTGCGGCCATAGGTTCTGTTTCTAAACCAAATATATCACTGTATTCAGTGCAAAGTTCGGTTAGTTTAGATTTGAACTGTTTAGGAAATTTTAATTTCTTCAATATTTCCCTTGTTCTTGACTTTTCTTTGTTTAACTGTATTATATCATAGTCATTAAGTGACTAAAACTGTCTGTTTTGACTGTAAATTTTTGTATTTTTCGAAGTAGTATTTACTATGCGAATGTATGCATTATTACTTGTTACTATTGAACTTGCTATTATTATTCCCGGCTGTGTCTCCTGATTGAGTACTAAAACCGTTTTTTCACTAGTCTTTAATCTTACTTGTCGTATGACTTCAGATCTAGCAGGTAATAATAAAGAGTCATTCTCGAGTGAGTGTTATATTGGGATTTGGATATGTGTACGGAAATTTTTAATGTTGTAATATTCATTTTGTTTGTGTTTTATCACCAAAATGTCTGCTACTGTATCAATCAAAAATGTCAGATTTGACTTTGTTTCTGCATTTTGAACTGTAATTATATTACTTAGATTGAGATTGATTGAGTATACCTTTACTGATTGTTGTTGCTCAAGAGGGGTTGAGCGTTTCCCTCGGCCACGGTTATTGTAACCATTGTTATTATTTTGACGGTATCCAACTATTTTGTTTTCCTTGGTCTCTGTAGTTGCCGTTGTATTGGCCTCTATAGTTGCCATTATTGGTACTTCGGCTACGGTTATTGTAACCATTGTTATTATTTTGGCGGTATCCCTGATTACCTTGGTAACCTCTTCCTCTGTTTCCATCTATTATATTTTATTATTATTTATTATATTATGGTACTGACCCCGTCCATTGTGGTAGTTACCACGGCTGAAAAACTACATGCGGACAAAAAAAGCCGCATCAACAATCTCGCAGAAATAGCAGAAAATGCTGCAGCAAACGGTGACCTGAAAACGGTTTTTAAGGCGACTAACGAATTAGCCGATAAGAAGATGAACGCGAAGCGACCAATTAGGGACACGGACCAAATGAGTAGATGGAGATCCCATTTTGCGATGGTTCTCAACTGTGAGATATCCACGGTCGCATCCCGACTCTTTACAGAATTGCCACAAATTCCATGTCACCACAGGATAAGGATGTCAGCGCCCACTAAGTTAGAAATAATTACTGCCATCCAATCGCTGCCCGACAACAAAGAAGGTTCTTCATGCACGAATCATATTAACACTGTCTGCATCCTGATCGAGCAATGAACGGAATGCAGAGCGGACCTTCACATGGCTTTCACAGACTTCGCGAAGGCCTTCGACAGCGTAAGCAGGGAGAGCATCTGGCAAGGGTTGCTAAGGAGGGGGATACCGGAAAAACTTATATCCCTCATCAGAGCAACATACGAAAGCGCCCAGTGCAGAGTGCTTCATGGCGGAAAGCTCTCGCAGCCATTCCCAGTCCTCAGCGGCGTTCGACAGGGTTGTGCTCTGTCTCCCATTCTGTTTATATTCTTCTTCTTCTTGATTGGCCCGATGCATGCATCACAACCGTTCGACGGTCTCGGCCGCTGCGATTAATGTCCGCCAGTCGCTTCTGCTCCGTGCGAGCTGGGACCAGTTGGTCACACCAAGCTTGGCAAGGTCTGCCCGAACCTGGTCATCCCATCTAAGTCGAGGTCTCCCCCGCCTGCCTCTTTCTCCGTAGTCAGCCGCCTTCGAATAATAAGCTTTCCTTACTGGAGCTTCTTCGTCCATCCTGGTGACATGTCCTAACCAGCGCAGCCGCTGTTGCTTTATGCGCTTGACCAGACAGGTGTCCCCATAGAGCTCATACAGTTCGTCATTATTTCGAATGCGGAAAACATCGCCCACTTTTAAAGGTCCATAAATCCTCCGAAGAATCTTTAGTTCAAACACGCCAATCGCCACTTCATCCGCTGCTGTCATTGTCCATGCTTCTGCGCCGTATTGCAGGACTGGGATGATAAGCGACTTGTATAGGGCTAATTTTGTTCTTCGCTTGAGGTCTCTACTCTTGAGCTCTCTACTTAGCCCGTAGTACCATTGGTTTGCAAGAGTGATCCTTCGTCGGATTTCCAGACTGATGTTGTTGTCGCTGGTTATCGTCGTTCCGAGGTAAACAAAATCCTCTACAACTTTAAAGTTGTATTCTCCCATTGTAACAGATTGTCCAAGACGCAAGGACTTTTTGTCCGCGGATACAAGGTATTTCGTCTTGTCCTCATTCACCGCTAGACCCATCAGTTCTGACTGCCTCTCAATCTCTGAAAACGCCCTGCTTACCGCCCGTTCGTTTTTGCCGATGATGTCGATATCATCAGCATATGCGAGTAGCATTAGATCTTTATAAATAAAGGCGCCCGTTCTGTTGGCATGTGGGCACCGGCGCAGTATACATTCCATCAGTATATTGAAGAAGTCACACGATAAGGTATCGCCCTGCCTAAAACCTCTGTTGGTATCAAATGGTTCGGAAAGGTTCTTTCCTATTTTGACGGAGCTTTGTGTACTTCTCAACGTCATCATGCAAAGACGGACGTACTTTGCTGGTATACCAAGGGTAGACAAGGCTTCAAAAAACCTTGACCTTATCGGCGTGTCGAAGGCTGATTTATAATCAACAAATAGATGGTGTGTGTTGATGCCTCTCTCATAGGTCTTCTCCAGGATTTGTCGTAATGTGAATATCTGGTCTGTGGTGGATTTACCAGGTCTAAAGCCACACTGATAAGGTCCAATCAGTGTGTTAATAAGCGGCTTAAGACGTTGCAGATGTGTTCTCCACTATTCGACCAGCACCCAACAACAGCGGCATCAGGTGGACAATGACAACCACATTGAGGCATCTGTATGCAGACTATGCAGACAATATATGCCTCCTGGCAAATAGGCTAAGCGACCTGGCAAGTGCGTTAGCCGAACTTGGCACCTCATCTAAATCGGCAGGTCTAAAAATCAACACCTCCAAAACTAAATCGCTTAGCCTTCGTTCCGGACAATTCCAACCGCTTGTTTTGGATGATCAGCCCATTGAACAAGTCCAGCAATTAAACTACCTGGGCAGCGTAGTCGCTGTGGATGGAGGTACGGAGCTCGATGTGGAGTCGATCCTGCAGAAAGCTAAGGGTGCTTTTGGGATGCTGTCGGCCGTTTGGCGATGCTCATCATATGCACACTGGCTCAAAATAAGGCTTTTCAAGTCTAACGTAATGCCAGTGCTTCTATACGGTTCCTCCACATGGAAAATTACAACTTCCATAGTGTCAAAAATTCAAACATACGTGAACCGATGCCTGCGTCGGATATTATGTATTTTCTGGCCTGACAGAATACGGAACTCCGAGCTACTAAAACGCGCAAATATGGAGAATGTAATGGAGCTGGATAGGGCATACATTGCGTAAAAGTGAGAGCAATACCGCCAGGAAGGCAATGAAGTGAAACCCACTGGATGGATTGGGCCGGACACCAGGCAGACCCAAAGAAACTTGGAGGAGGACTGTTGGTAGAGAAGCGGAAAGCATCTGGAAGACCTGGAGAGAACTGAAAGCTACGGCCAACAACAGAGTTCGTTGGAAGAGAGGAGTGGTTGATGCCCTATGTCCCACACGGAATCGGAACTAGAAGAGAAGAAGAGAAGAAAAAAACTAGTATACACGAGGTTTTGTGAAGTTTGTATCGAAAACAAAAAAGTTTTTCTCACTAGAACGAGTTTTTCGTCCGATATATATATGCTATAGCCAGAGTTCTCAAAGTACCGTACAAAGTACCGTACTTATGTTTAGTACACAAAAAGTACTGAACAAAACCAAGTACCGTACTCAGAAAAGTACGGTACATTTTTCTTTTTGTACTGTTCGAAATTACAAGTACGGTAAATAATTTGTAACGCACCGACCGAAAAAAGCAAGTACGGTACAGCGTCGTAACGAACCGAACGATAAAAATAAATACCGAACTTTTTTGTGTTCAGCAATCGTGCTTACTAAACAATTTTAGTTACGCTCAACTTAGTGCTAATGCACTAAAGAACATATTAATTGTTAAACTTAATTCTAAATTGCTCAAAGACATAAACTTTGAATAAAAAAAGGTTATTTAATAAACACTCAATACAATTGGAACTATTTTTGAATAACGCTTATGCATTGTATCTGGCAGGCTTTTATACAAATTTACAAGCGAAAATGGTGGATAATGGTCATATATGGTTCGTGATTCAGTATTGTCATAGACAGGGGAACGTAGTTATGTGTGATCGTTCGTGGCTTTGATGGTTTTATGGTTTTGGTTTTATTACCATGGAGACCCCTTAGCCGCATATTGCGCCTATGCATTTATCCTGACATGATTTTTCACTATCTTGAAAGTAAAGTTTGTTTGGCAATATTATATTCTTGATCCTTCTTGGTATTTTTCCGCGATTTAATGATTTGTCAGTAACAGACGGTGGTTTGAAACAGTTTTTAAGATATTATCTATGTTCTTTACCTTTGGTCATCCTTGGTATTAATCGCGGTTCGGTATTGTCATAGACAGGGGAACGTAGTTATGTGTGATCATTCGTGGCTTTGAAAAGCAGTTTCTTAAGCATTTCGCGATTTTATTACCATGGAGACCCCTTAGCCGCATATTGCGCCTATGCATTTATCCTGACATGATTTTTCAATATCTTCAAAGTTAAGTTTGTTTGGCATTATTGACTTTCCCGTTTTGTTGTAGTCCGCGTAATAAAACTACATCCCCATTTGGTGTGATGATGATGTGTTTACGATGACGTCGACGATGGTGGTGATGTTTTATTACCTAAGTATTTTTCAACAAATTAAATATTATACATATTTTCTCACAAAAAGTACATACCAATCGTGTACAACAAAACTTAAAATGGAAGTGACAAATCTTTGAACTGACTCCCTTATTTAGTTCTCAAAGTACTTTGAACTGACTAATTTATGCCGTTCACAAACTTCACGGATTGAGAATATCGATTACACACATCGATGACATAGCTATTAAGTGAATATCGATATAACTAATAACTACAAATAAAAACTGTTAAACCAATTCAAATTCAATTTGTAACATTCCGGCCCACTTGAATCGAAGCAGGGGATAAGATTCACCAGAAACATCAAGGACTGCTAGTTTGGACGCTGGTATAACTCCAGTTGCCGTTTTGACTGTTGTACTTTGGACTTGGCCATCCCGCGATGCCTCAATAATTAGTCCCTTTTTCCATTGACTACGACTCTCGTTCTCGTCGCAAACGATGACCACATCATTGACCTTGATTGGATCCACGCGTTTGTGCCACTTGGTTCGGCGGGTAAGCGTGGGTAGGTATTCTAGAACCCTACGTTTCCAGAATACTTGCATCATCTGTTGTATAATATGCCACTGCTTCTTGAGACAAACAGAATTTCCGTTTATGGCTGGCTTGATACGTTGTTAGGGCATCCAATCAGGAAATGATTTGGAGTTAAAGGCTCAGCTTCTCTGTGATCAATTGGCACAAGAGGCAACGGGCGAGAATTTATCAAATTTTCTGCTTCTCTCCGCAAGCCTTGTAAGGTCTCTACTTGCGGCACCTTCTCTTTGAGTGTCAATGCCAAAATTCTCTTAACACTGCGCACCATGCGCTCCCAAGCACCCCCAGCGGATGGATTCCCAGGCGTATTAAAAATCCACTTAATGCCACATCGACCACTCTCCAATGCCGTTCCATTTGCCATCTAAATCCATTGCTCTTTACTGGCTCCAATAAAGTTTGTTCCTTGATCGCTTCTGATCCTGGTAGGAACTCCTCTTCTGCAGATAAAGTTTTTTAAGCACATGATGGCAGCATCAGATGACAAGTCTTTGGCTAACTCAAGATGTATGGCACGCATGGTCATACATGTAAACAACGCAACCCATCTTTTTTCTCGACGTCTGCCGATTGCCACCAAAACAGGTCCAAAGTAGACCAGGCCCGTATATGTAAATGGTCTCACGAATGGAGATAACCGATCTTTAGGTAGCTGCCCCATTAAAGGCGGTTCGGCATTGGCTTCCCGAATTTTACATTTCAAGCAATTTGCTTTAACAGTGTTTACCAGACGTCGGAGTGATGGAATCCAAAACTTTTGCCTTATACTGCAGATGACCGTCTCCACGTTTTGGTGCTTACACTGCTCATGATAATGTTGTACATTTAGAGGTGACAGTCTGGTCTCCTAACCATTGGTACCACGCAGGCGGCGTTATCTATGCGTCCAAACAAACGAAGAATTCCGTCTTTGTCTATTTCAGGCGTAAGAGTCGAAAGTGGACTGGATCTCTGCAGCTGTAATCCATCTTTCAATTGGGCAATTTCCTCTTCAAAGCACACTCGCTGCACCATTTGGCATATAGTCAACTCAGAACGATGTATCTCTTCGGCAGTCACTGGCAATAAATTTTTCCAGTTTCGTTTTGATTTATCCTTAAACAGTTGAATGGCTCGATATATCCTACAAAGTACTCTTTTGGTGAGTATTGGTCGATCAAATCAAGGATAATGTTCCTTGCAATTATACACACGAAGCTTTCGACACCATTAACAGGAATGCCCTTTTTTACAAACTGAGCAATTTAGGATTATCGTCGAAAATGCTTGCAGTTATAAAAAGTCTATACGTCGACAATAAGACGACAGTATGGGACGGAGACAAATGCTCGGACTGGTTTGAGACAAACAGGGGAGTAAAACAAGGATGTCTATTGAGTCCGTTGCTATTCGCACTGTTCATCGAAGACCTACATGACTACCTAAGCGGAGGAGCAAGGCTGGGAGATGTCAATTGTAAAACACTGATGTACGCTGATGATATGGTAATACTGGCCGAAAGTGCGGAAGAAATACAGTATACAATTGACAAAGTATCTGAGTATTGTAAACAGTGGAGCCTTATCATTAACACAGAGAAATCCAAAATCATGGTGGTTCGAGATGGCAGAGGGCGCCTTGCAAGAGCAGAGAAGTGGTACCTCGACGGGACAGAGCTGGAAACTGTAAAGGATTATAAATATCTAGGTGTCACACTGACACAGAATATGCGGTTTGAGACACATCTGCGGAACAAATTATCAGAAGCAAGGATTGCAATAAACAGCACGTGGAAAAGTTTTATGTCAAGAAAAGACATAAAACCAAGTGCGAAGTATAAGCTATTTGAGGCAACGGCAAGATCAATTATGCTATATGCAGCAGAGGTGTGGGGTTATGCTGAATACGATAGTGTGGAAAAACTAGCACGTAATTTTATTAAGAAGCTATTTAAACTGCCAATTAACACACCATCATATGCGATACACCTTGAGACTGGTCTACCTACCCTCTACCACAATACCCTGGACAGACATTTCAAATATATGAGAAAAATCATGGATCTACCTCAGAGCAGGCTTCCTAAGTTAGTAGCTATGCAAATTCTGAGGGACCAATCGCAGTGCTTTGCAGAATGGCACAAAATTTACCAGGCTAATAATATGATTTGCGATATAGATGAAATAGCTGAATGGAGAAGAACGCACGACACTGTACTGGAAAGAGTTGATGAAGCCCAGCGGAATGCCTTTGAGATCACTGCCCGGCGGAGCGAAACTCGAACTTTATATAAAGGCCTAAACTTCAACCTTGGACAAAGCAATTACTTTAGAGATGACTTTACGGTGGATGCAATAAAAGTAATTTTTCAAGCGAGATCCGAGATGCTGCCACTAAATTATAGACCCCACATAAGCGACGAGAAGTGCTCGCTTTGCAACATGAGCGCCAGGGAGGATACCTTCCATTTCCTCTCAGAATGCCCAATTCTGGGAGAACTACGATTAAAATATTTCGGAGAAAGGTCCTTCAAAATGGAAAAAACTAGAGATCGACTCAACGGAGAAAATTGGATTACGCTTGCGGCTTATCTCTCTGCTGCCCTTAAATATAGGCTCAAAATTGTCACAGAGGATTTTTAACAATATATATAATAAAATATTTTAAGCTCCTTACTCCTTATACATACTCCTTGTACTAAGTAATAATATTAATATTATATAAGTGTGCAAACGGCATTTGCCAAGCAAATATGGAAAAAAATAAATCTAATACACTAATTAAGCTATAAACAAAGTTAGGTCTATAAGAGCCTGGGACGTCCCCCTTAGGAGTGAAAGATCTGCTATCTCGCGACGAGCGGGGAAGGCAGGTGGTGTAACTCCGAAAGGTGGAGGAGAGATTAGCTGTCAAGCAGCAGCGCTCAACTGAGCCACCGAAAGCGGAGGCCCCTGCCAGCAAACGGCCACGCCCAAGACCGCAGAGCAAGGCTCCACTAAGCTCAACTCCTAAAGGAAAACTGCCTACAAAGGAGTCAGCCAGTGACGTGGCAAAACGGCATCTCACCGTAGCCCTCGTCGACAAAAGCGACCCTTTCGGCAAAATGACCCTGGAACAGTGGAAGTTAGTAGATGGGAAGCTGTTCGAGGAGATGTTTAAGAGGATGGACGACCCAGCAGCGCGACCTGTTACGTTTGACGGAGCAGGCTGGCTGTTTGGAGTCAAGATCCTAAAATGTATGGACGACCGCACCCTCAAGTGGGTCACAAGCGTCGTTGCAGACATGGGAAGCCCATGGGAGGGTGCCCAGCTGGAAGTAGTTGACAGAACATGCATTCCGTCAGTACCGAAAGCGAAAGTGTTTTTCCCAAGGGTTGTACCAAAGGAGCAAGCAGTGAAACTGCTAAGGTGGCAAAACCCAGACGTGCCAACAGCTGACTGGAAGGTACTACACGTTGCTAAGCCCGACAAGAGCGGGCAGCACATGGTCCTCCAGATCAAAAAGGAGGCCGATGATTTGCTCTACCCGAGATTCGGGAAGATGGCGTGGGGAGTAGGTAGCGTGCACCTACGACTCAAAAAGCGCCATCCCAAAGACAAAAACGAGCACACGCTATAGGCTGGAGAGGTCGAGAAAGACCTTGGCATAAAAAAAAAAAAAAGATGGTCGATAAAGCCAGCAGCCTCGATATCACGGAGGTAGAACAGTCTGCTGAGAACGAAAGGGATGAGGAATCAGCCACAGTAGCTGACCCACCCAGTTTGGAAGATGATGAGGATGAGGACTCAACCATGGTAGTTGACCCATCCGCGCCGGGGGACACCGACAACGACCATGCATAAAATTGCATAAAAGCAAGCTCGCGTCGGCGGAGCTCCTAATAACCCTTGAGGTAGGGCCCGCCGAAGTGGCCTTAGTTCAGGACCCTTGGATTGCGGCAGTGAACAAGGTCTCAGGGCTAAGGTCACAAAACTACAACACTTTTTATCCCACCGCAGTAAGTAAGGCAAGGACAGCCATTCTGGTAAGAAAAGGCATCTATGCTTACCTTATGTACATCCAACCTAACCGAAGCATACAAAACCTCATGCAAACTCACAGTTAGCAAAAAGAGAACCAGACCCCCCTGGTGGACTCCAGCGCTGAAAGAGCAGAGGAAGGACGTGCAAGAATGCTTCAAACTCGCCAAACAAGCGGATGAGCAAATAATCTGGAAGGAATACAAGATTAGACTTCGCGTCTTCAAAAAAGAAGTACGGAAGGCAAAACAAAACTCATGGAGAAACTTCTGCTCCAGCATAGAGAAGGTCTCCGAAACAGCTAGACTCAGGAAACTGCTTTCAAAGCAGCCACCCATGCAGAGTCAGCTAAAAACGAACGAGAGACACTGGACGGAAAGCAGCGGAGAAGCGACATGTGCTCTACTTGATGCGCACTTTCCAGGCTGCAGTCACTGAGACAGATACGCGTCAAGACCTACACACGCAACAAGCCAACATCCCAGATAATATCATTACTCCAGAAAAGATCCGATGGGCGATCGACTCGTTTGCGAGTTACAAATCTCCAGGGCTAGATGGAATATTCCCAGCCATGCTAAATACGATCAAATGCGCAATCGTCCCATGGCTACAATCTATTTTATAGCATGCTTGAGGTGGAGCTATGTTCCTGTGGCCTGGAGGACAGCACGCGTTGTATTCCTGCCCAAAGCAGGGAAATGCAGTCACGTGCAACTATTGCAATAAAAGACTACAGGCCCATTAGCCTCACATCATTCCTGCTTAAAACAATGGAAAAACTACCAGGGATGCAAACCGCTCGAAAATAAGTAGTGGTTCGGTTCAGTGGTTCACACAGTTGTCGAACCGCTGGTTCGGTTCATTGAATGGTTTTTTGGGCTTACTGAACCGCGGTTTCGGTTCGGTTCGGTTTGAGCTGTATTCATTTAACAAACTAAAGAAATATGATTTTGGTACATGTAGTCAGTTTATTTATAAACATATCATTAGGTTTTAAGTTATTATATAATAAAAATTTCATTTTTAATAAACTCAATATTTAAAAATATATTTTTCCTTATTTAAACCCCATCAAACGCTTCAATTTAACAGTCGATATTTTACTTACTTATTGATGGAATTTAGTCCCTACAATTGAGTTGTTTAGAAAGCATATCCAACTCGTCTTTAACTCGTCGAGCTTAAAGAATTATCCGTTTGCATTCATTAACCTTTTGGATCTTGTTACATACTAACATTAAATAAGATTTAGCTACCTTTTTTGCTTCTTCTGATAGCAGGTTTGATTCCTGGTAGCGGTGGTACAATCAAGACTTAGCTTATTCCAATTTTGGGTCCTTACCAACTTTTAAAATTTTGGTGTTTTTTGCTTTAACGGAGAAGGAATTATTTCCAACCCCATAAATTATATAAATTCTTGATCAGCATTGACAACCGAGTGAACATAGCCATGCCATTTTATTTTTCTTTCTTTTTAATTATTTTATTGGTCCGAAATATATCTTAAACATATTTTTCGTGACCAGTTGGGCTTTCGACCAAATAATGTGCTGCGATTTGGTTTAGTATGGTAAATCGGTTGGTAACTCAATAGTCAATACCTAGTTGATAAGAACCGAACCGAACCATTTTATTTTTCGGTTTTGGTTCGGTTCAGCATTTTTTAAAACACACGGTTCGGTTTACGGTTCGGTTCACAAACGCAAAAAGCGGTTCGGTTCGGTTCAAAACCGGTTCGGTTCAGAACCGGTTTGCATCCCTGAAATATACATTAAATCTATATTTGTATTGCGCAGTCAGATTGAATTTCTTAATACGCGTCAAATAACGCCTCAATTACCTCAACAGACCTGTTCATTGTTAAGATCCGGGCTTTTATTGAAAAATATCGAAAAGATCGATGTTTTTGCACAAAAAAGTTTATATCGATATGATAATTTTTCAATATCGCCAAAAATATCGGTATAGATATTTTTGAAAAAGACGACAATTCTTGAAGAATCGATCCTTGAGGGACAAGAAACGATGAGGAATTTGAAGGGGTAACCACAGCCTGGCTCCTATTGCAGAGGTATGAGTACAAAAACTTAGTAGCTGAGTTCGAAAATCTATACATTCTTTTAAGCTTAGTACAAAGAAACTCGTGGTTTACCGTATCAAGAAGGGTTAAAAGGTAACATTATCTTTGTCCATTTGCCTACGTATGTCTTCAGCGATGTTTATAATAGCTGTGGTACAGCTTCTGTTTTTTCTTAACCCCGATTGCTTGTTATTAAAGAATTTTTCTGAATGCATAAAGTTAGTTATTTGGCCTGCCATCAGATGCTCACAAACTTTGGACAGAAATGGTAAAATCGATATAGGTCTAAATTATTCAGCGGATTTTGGAATCGACACAACCTTCGCTACTTTCCAAGAATTAGGGAATGAACTTGTGGTCAAGGCAGTATTTATAATGTGAGTAATGTAGCAGAGAGTTACTGGTAATATTATTTTTTAAAAATGTTGGGGGACATTTCATCCAGACCAGTAGCATTTGATTTAATCTTAAGAATCGAATCCAAGACATCACATTCAGTTACACACGAAAAACTAAAACTATTACGCTGCTCGACAAAATTAGAGTCGATTTTTCCCCCATTGGACCAAACCAACTTTTCTAAAGTAAAAAATATCGACGCGTTATCGAGATATTACGGAAAAACGGGTTGATTTTTCCAAAAAGTTGCCTCTATATTAACCTCATAACTTTTTTGTTTTTCCATCGATTTGAAAGCCTCTAAACATACTTGGCCAAACAGTTTGTTCTCGGACAAAAATGAGTTGGGATCTGTGCTGTTAGAGCTATGGGCTCAAATAAAGAAAAAAATTTATTTTATTCTACTAAATTTCAAAACTTATCGAAATTAAAACACTTGTAGATTCATAACTATACAAAATTGTAATGTTTTTTTAATTGAAAGAAATATTAATAACAGTAAAAATATTATTAACTTTAAAATAAGACCACACACACAGAAATCGGACGTATTTTTTTTTAGGTGGATTTCTTATGAATTTTTGGTGAGATAGACAAAACTGTAGTTTTCTTCCTGTTCTACCCTCCTTTCTACCTGTGCTTAATTGACATCATTTCCTGGTGAATCCTCTCACGTTGCTCATCGCTTTCGACACTCAAATTTTCATAAAAGGCATTAAGGTTCGAGTTCTAAAGTGAAATTTCAGAGACATAGTTGAAAACTAAGTTGATAATTATTTGAATTTGAAAAATTTTATATGAAAATTTTAAATTAATTCTAGGAATGACAATTAAGGATCTTTTTGATTAGTTGCTCGGCTAGGCTTGTGTTACCTGAAAACTAAAGCCAGAAATACTCGAAGATGCCCGTATCAATTTTTTTCTGAAAGTACTCTGGACCTCTTGTTGTACCCTTTAAATCATTAGACTATCATGTACAAAATTTTTTTCTTCTGAACTACCCAAAAAAATTTGTATCAATATCACTCTGATACACGTTGTCTCAAATCGAAACTGAAACTAGTATCATTTTTTTTGTATCAATGCAAACCTGGAAAGTATTAGATTGAAACTTCGAATATTTATTTGATGCGCAGAAGTATTAATTTGAAACTAAACAATTTTTTTTTATTTCGAAAATTCGAAGAATGTATGAATTGTAAAACGAAGCATGCCAAAGGTCGCAGCTGGCGATGCTTGACATGTCACATTTAGTGATTTTACTTTTTGTGTAAACAAATGTGTACTTAGTTAAAAGTAAAGGCTATGGAGGACCCTTTCCCAGACGACGTGATGAAGATAAATAAATGGATTTCAAATGGCGTATATTTGCAAGGTAAGTATAAGCAGCTGAGTATTCATGTCGTTTTTTGAAAATATATGTAAATAACAAATGTAACTCTTTAGACAGGACACACAACAAGCCAGAATGCTGCCGTGACCTTTTTAGCGCTTTGCACGACAACGTACAATGAGAGAGGTGCGAAACCAAGAAAGCTGCAGAACAGGCGTTTTTCGCGTTTTTACTCAAGGTCTCTGAAGGCGTAAACTGCTACAAGTACGGCAGGGTTCCCCCAGAAGAGAGCGCGAAAATGTGACTATGTCTCCCTCTAACACACAGGGAGTATGTTCGTGCCCCAGGGTCTATGGCTGGGGAACTCTGATGTACGGGTTCGGGCAAGAGGCATACCAACATGGTGACTTCTGGTTAAGCAACATTCGCATGGACACGAGGAGAGACAAATGTTTCCACTTAGAGGGGTGTCCACACTTGACGAATTCAATTTAATAGTGTAAATAAATTACATTTTGATAGAGTTTGAAATAAATAAATTTTTTTTAAATTGTTTTGTTTTAATTTTAATGGCAGATTATAATGAACTGAATTTATGGTACAAAGATAGGAAAAAATATTAAATTAATAAAAGCTAGTATCAAAATGAAACAAAAAGTTTGATAGTTGAATTATTAAATTAATAAGACCTAGTGTCAAATTGATACTTAAAAATTAATACAATAAAGTGTCAACCTGATAAACGTTAGTATCAATTTGAAATCCTCGAAATATCATGTTAATAATTTCGAAGATGTCAATTTGATACTCGGAGTATTAGAGAGAATTCGATACTCAATAGTTTCAAATTGATGTCTAAATTGTGTCGATGTGATGACAACTTTTTTTTGAGTGTATCTTTTGTATGGCAGCTATACTATATAGTTGCCCGATTTTGATAAATCTCGGTGAAATTATGTGAAATCATAGAAAACTTATAAATACGGGGATTAGGAGCGATAGTATTGAAAACAAAAAAGTTTTTTCTCACTAAGACTTTTTTCAAACCTATCTTTTGTATGGCAGCAATACTATATAGATGTCCGATTTTGATAAATCTCGGTGAAATTATGTGAAATCATAGAAAACTTATAAATACGGGGGTTGGGAGCGATAGCATTGAAAACAAAAAAGTTTTTCTCACTAAGACTTTTTTTCAAACCTATCTTTTGTATGGCAGCTATACTATATAGTTGTCCGATTTTGATAAATCTCAGTGGAATATGTAATCATAGAAAAACTTATAAATACGGGGGTTGGGAGCGATAGCATTGAAAACAAAAAAGTTTTTCTCACTAAAACTACTTTTTCAACCGATCGTTTCTATGGCAGCTATATGCTATAGTCATCCGATCCGGCCGGTTCCGACAAATGTGCAGCGTATTTATACCAAAAGACCTCGTGCAAAGTTTGGTTACGATAGCTTTAAAACTGACGGAGGAGATAGCATAGAAACAGACGGACAGACGGACAGACGGACGGACAGACGCACAGACAGACATGGCTGTATCAACTCAGCTCGTCATGCTGATCAAGAATATATATGGTCGGAGATGTTTCCTTCTGTGCGTTACAAACATCCGGACAATTTTAATATACCCTCTCCAAGGGTATAAATATTGGATAGATAAAAAATATGACCGTTGACATGAAATTGTCAATTACTTTTCATTTCACTCACTCAAAGGCACTACTTTTAAAACCAAATAATTTGATCGTTTTTCGAAACGGGAACAGATATCAATCCGACTCCACATGATTTGATCGAAATCGAAAACGGGAACAGGCCTGAATACATCAGTTTACCATATGTGGACAAATTAACATGCAAACAGACGATTGCAAAAATATTACCGAAACAACATTGAAGTCTAGGGTCGTCTACAAAGCCCACATAAACACAAGAAAACTGTTTACAAACACGAAAGACAAAATAGACAAAAAAACAACAACAGAATATTGTAAGAGAAAAGTGAGGAGGGTGGCTAAACAAACACAGCGATTTCACTACCAAGACTACAAACCTCCAAAATTTTGCAGAAGGTTCGATCCGGGAGCTCGAACCCGTTGTAAAACTTAAGGTTCGGTTCGCGGACAGGTTCTTGGAACTCCTGAACCCTAGGTTTTAGTTCGATCCTCGGTTCGCTTGAACATAAAATATGTGTTTAAATAATATTCTATATTTCAAGAATTCTACTTAAGTTATCAAATTTAATCAATTTTTGCAACATTTGAGAACAGCTAAGTTTAAGTTAATAAGCATTATATCTTCTAAGAGTTGTTTAACTAGCTTCACTAAGTCTTAGAGCAGAAAGATCAAACTTAAATGTTAAAAAGGCTCCTTCAACTGATACCTGAGTTGCTGGAACAGCAAGTATAGTAATAGGCAATTAATTTAAGTCATCGTTTTTTTGACCATTTCAAAATTTAAAAACATTTGTCAACTTATGTTCTCTTGGACAATTGTTGAAGGAATCTACAACATAATTTACAGATTTTATATTAGATATTTGTTTATTGCTTTCTATGGCTTGAACAAAGTTTATTCATTTAAAAGTGAATTGGGGAAAAACTCTTATTAAGAATTTATTTTTGAGCTTTTAGCAGAAGTTAACAAAGTTGAGAAACTTGGGTCTAAGAGCACTATAATAAAAGAACGTTTATCGAAAGTTTATACAGAAAAGTACCGTACAAAGTACCAAACACTTATGTTGAAATACCAAAAAGTACTGAACAAAACCAAGTACCATTACTCATAAAAAGTACGGTACATTTTCGTTTCATTACTGTGCAATCACCGTACAGTAAATAATTTGTAACGCACCGACCGAAAAAAGCAAGTACGGGTACAGCGTCAAAATGTACCGACCGAAAAAGTACCGAACTTTTTGTGTTCAGCACTCGTACGTACTAAACAATTTTAGTTACGTACAATTAAGTACAAAATGGTTTTTAGTTAGAATTGTACGGAGTGTTAAACAAATTTAGTTACAGACTTTGTGATAGGTGCACTGACTGAAGACATATTAAATCGCGAAAAAACCAAAAAGAGGATAAAAATGACTGAAGACTTATTAAATCGCGGCGAACATCGAAAGATATAAATAGTAATTATGAAAAACGTAATTTGCCAACCAAGTAAAAAATCATGTCAGGATCAATGCATAGGCGCAATTCGCAGCTAAGGAGTCTCCATGTAACAAAACCGCGAAATGCTTAAGAAATTAATTTTAAAGCCTCACATGATCCACTCATAGCAACGTGCCCTGTACCAATAATACCGGACAGCGACTAATACCAACGATGACCAGGAGTAAAGAACATAGCTAAAAGATCTTAAAAACTGTTTTAAACCACTGTCTATTTAACCCAATAAATCATTAAATCGCGGAAAAATACCCAAGAGGATCAAAAAACTTAAGCATGCCAAACAAACTTTTCCTTGAAGATATTGAAAAAATCATGTCAGGATAAATGCATAGGCGCAATAATAATAACTAAGGAATTCTCCATGGTAATAAAACCGCGAAATTCTTAAGAAACTGCAACTTCTTAAGTTCGGTACTTATTTTTTTCGGTCGGTACGTTACGACGCTGTACCGTACTTGCTTTTTCGGTCGGTGCGTTACAAATTATTTACCGTAGTT
>JAEIFU010000979.1:0-87229 GCA_018904235.1 Lordiphosa stackelbergi
TTATTCTCTGTTCTAGAAAACAAAATGGCTGACTTCTACTACTTGCCCGGCTCCTCGCCCTGCCGCTCCGTCATCATGACCGCCAAAGCTGTGGGCGTTGAGCTCAACAAGAAGCTGCTCAATCTGCAGGCCGGCGAGCACCTGAAGCCCGAGTTCTTGAAAATCAATCCCCAGCACACCATTCCCACCCTGGTGGACAATGGCTTCGCTCTGTGGGAGTCACGCGCCATTCTCATCTACCTGGTGGAGAAATATGGCAAGACCGACTCGCTGTACCCCAAGTGCCCCAAGAAGCGTGCTGTGATCAATCAGCGTCTGTACTTCGACATGGGCACCCTGTACCAGAGTTTTGCCAACTACTACTACCCACAGGTATTTGCCAAGGCGCCCGCTGATCCCGAGGCCTTCAAGAAGATCGAGGCTGCCTTCGATTTCCTGAACACCTTCCTGGAGGGTCAGGAGTATGCGGCTGGTGACTCGCTGACCGTGGCCGACATTGCCCTGGTGGCCAGTGTGTCCACTTTCGAGGTGGCCGGCTTTGAGATTAGCAAGTACAAGAACGTGAACAAGTGGTACGAGAACGCCAAGAAGGTAACACCCGGCTGGGAGGAGAACTGGGCCGGCTGTCTGGAGTTCAAGAAATACTTTGAATAAGAACCTTTTGTATATTCGTTATAAGCCCTAATATTTATGCATAATTTGCCTTAAGCAAGTATTTGTTTACGAATAAAAAACAACATAATAGGTATTTGTTTTTTTCTTTGAGCAGAATTTGTAAATGATTTGGCAGATGGACACTGGGAGTTCTCTTTTGAAAGTGTGTTGTTTGTTGGACAGGTGTCAGTCACTTGGGAGTTTTACTTTTATTCGGTTCATTCGGAGGGTAGACGGCAATCGAATGTTGATGGATTTAGCTAGCCAGAGCAAATGATACCAACGGATAGCACAAAATATTCAAATGAAAGTCTATATGGACATTATCCGATATCACGAGCAAATTACGAATAGCTAGGGAATATTTTGCCTAAACAACCTCTTTCTGTTCTGTAAGACAATCAACTCATACATATGTCCAAACGAAACAACTCGTATTGACTTATTGAATCACTTCATTTTATTTGATTCAAAAATTCATAACATTTTTTTTTGTCTTAAGGGTATTGTATACCTTCAGGTGTCATTTTTTAAAGGATTATAAAAATTTAAATTGCTCAAAAACCAGAGATAAATTATTCACTTTTTTCATAACCGGAACCGCTCATCCGATCTTTATCATTTCTTCGGCAATCGATACATTTTGCCAATGCACTAACTAACTCTGAAGGTACGAATCATCTATCTACAAACTTGGAGATGTGACGTTTTTTGAAATTGCGGGCGGAAGGGGCGTGGCAAATTGAAAATAAACTTGATCTGCCTGTATCTGCAAGTATAGAAGCATTTGTCCCATACATGCCAAACCTCTATCTCTTACCATCTCTGAGATCGTTTGTTCATACGGCGGACAGACACGGACAGACGGACATCGGTTATCGCTCGGTGTTGACGCTGATCAAGAATTTATTTTATACTTTATAGGGTCGGAAACGATCCTTTCTCCAGGTTACGTTACTTTTGATACTCTGTGTACCTTCGGTACTGGTATAAAAATGAGGAGCTGCATTCATTCTTTCTCGTTCGCTCTTTCTTTGTGCCCGTCACCAACAGTTCATTGTGCATACATCAAATAAATTTACGTCAGAGCCGGCCATGCATAACTGAGTGTGAGAGAGAAAAGAGCATAGTTTTCTCTCATTTCCATTTGGCTTGTCCTGGTCTAGACCAGAGTCGGCCAGCCATAGCTACCAGGGGCCGAAGTCACTCATGTTTTATGCAAACGCGAGCCGAACTTGTGGTTTTGCGAATCGGTGCATGTGAAACGGCTGTAATCTGTAGGAGAGAGCTCTCTTGCTCTCTACACACAAGCACACTTTTCTGTCCTCTACATTTGCCCGCCACTGATTAACGTTTATCGAAAGTTTTAGTAGAGAAAAACCAAAATTAGCCCGTATATTGTTTCTGTTCCGGTACTGATAACCGGTTATGGTAATAAAGGTTATACGGTTACGGTTACGGTTTCGGTTACAAATTTTCGAGTGTTTTTAGCGGTTAAGGGCTACGGTTTCGGTTACGGTTTTAATCTCTGACAAAAACTATAGGTGATATTAACAAGATGGTTTTTTCATTCAATAGGTAATTGGTTATAGAAGAAATGTTTGTTGTTGTTCTTGCGGTTTTTGTATTCCAATTCAAAGTTAACCAAAAATTTGGAAAACATATGCCCATGGTAGTAAACAATTTTTGAGAACGCATCTTCTGAAAGTGAAAATGAAAACGAGGTTTCGTTTAGAAATGATGTAATTCTGACGTGAACTATGGGGTTTCAAAGTCAAAATTTCGAATAAAGACAATAAAGGTCCAAGCTTCGTTATTTTTTAACCGATTAAAAATATTCTAGTTAACACTAGAATGGTGGGTATTAGGAGGAATTAAAAAAAAAAGAAAAAGAATTTGAAAATCGGTCAACAATTCCGTTTTTAAATTTTTGCAACCATTTTAGCAAGAAAAAGTGATAGATATGAATATTATTTTGATAGATTTCAAACATTGATTTGGTGCATTTGGGTGTTAACTTTCACCGAAAAAAAGAAATATTGAATTCGGTCAAATAGTTCTCCAGAAATTTCGTTCAAAGTTCGTTAAGAAATGGTAAAAAAAAGGCTAAAAAATGTCTGGTTGAAAGTTTTACAGGGTGTTTATAAGACCCTAATAGAACGTTTAGGCAAATAAAAAATAATAATTTCTGAAGGTATACAGTACCCTTAAAGATGAAGATTTATAAAGAAAGTATGTCTGACTACTGCAATCTAAGTTCTTCATAATTCTCGGTGGATTAAAGGAATTTTTTTGAGCGAAGGGGACCTATACTAGGCAATTACCTAATATTCTTGTTTAAAAATTTTTATTTCATTATTTATTTGACATTGACATATATCTGCATACTTCGAAATTCGATTTAAATGAAACAATGGATGACGCCCCCCAAATTTTATTGAAGAAAAATTCTTTATTATTTGCGTTCCTTCAAAAGAAATTATTTTTAGTTTTCTGAGAGAAGCCCGTTATACTAGACTAAATTTAAAACCCAAACAAATTTTGACTTCTAAAATAATACTCAAAAGGTGGACAGATGAAGTTATAAAAGTACAAAAACCTGACAAAGCAGAAAAAATACTGTAATGAAATCAACGCTCACAAAAATGTTATTCGAGATATTAAAAAGTTATTCTGTATTTAATTCAACCAAATAAAAACGATTGCTCTGATGTGCAAATAAAATAATGAAATTAGAACAAATTAGTTTTAAATAATATATTATAAAACAGTTTGTAAGCTAAAATTGTTTGCACAGAAAAAAAAAAGATCCCCGTAGAATGGATATTCGAAATATCCACTTTAAGATTCATTTTTTTTAATATCCTTTTCACATTTTTCAGCTTCTTTGGATAAAGAATAAAGATCAAGAACTATCCTTTTTTCTGATATATCCTTTTTAAACGTATCCAGTCCAAATGGATTTTGGAAATCATCCTGGGGATCATTAAAACTATCCTATTTTTATACTCTGTACCGAAGGTACATAGAGTATAGTAATTGTGTGCAAAAGTATGTAACAGGGAGAAGGAATCATTTACGACCCTGGGAAGTATATATATTCTTGATCAGCATCAACAGCCGAGTCGATATATCCATGTCCGTCTGTCTGTCAGTCTGTCTGTCCGTCAAACAGATCTTAGAGATTGTAAGAGATAGAGGTTTGACATGTATGGGACAAATGCTTCTTTTACTTGCAGGCAGATCAAGTTTATTTTCAATTTTTGCCACGCCCCCTCCCGCCCCCGCAATTTAGAAAAAACGTCATATCTCCCACAGTTTTGTAGATAGATGATTTGTGCCCTCTAGAGATAGTTAGTCATTAGCAATATGTATGCCAAAAAAATATTAAAGATCGGATAAGCGGTTCTCAAGTTATGAACGAACAAGTGATCCACCCCCCTCCCACTCTTTCACAACCAACGCCGCACAAGCTTAGAGAGAGAGAGAGAGAGAAACTTAAAGATGAGCGCAGCAGCAGCTGCATTCAGCTCCTCTACTCTAGGTACAGAGTATAAATATAGTTGGGCATGACCGACTTTCTCACTTGTTTCTCGATGTAGTTGTGTTAGAGGAATTTCAGGAAGACAAGGATCTTTGAAATTAATATCAGTTAACCTTTGTGGCAATACTTCAAAATATATGAAATGCGGGTCTGACTTGTCTGTTTAACAATTGAATTGTATAAAATACGAGCCCAGCGGTAGGTCGTGGGTTCGAGCCCGCCTCGAAACATCTTATAAAAAAAGTTTTTTTTCTTTCTTTAGAAAATAGCTTTTACACGTGCGGTCACCTTCACCAGCTATTGGCGTCAGCTGTGATGTAATCTAGCCACGAAAAAGCAAATTCTCAAACTTTGCCGTTCGGATTCGGCGTTAAAATATAGGTCCCTTTATCTTGTGCAAAAAATTTAATACACACACTCCAAGAGATTGAGAGAAGCTTGGCTTGGCCCCTTTGGAGGAGCTGTATAGCCAATTTTTACAATCGGTACGGGGTATAAAAAGCGTGCCAAACTATTAAGCAAGTTCATCAATAGTCAAATTATACATTAATTATTGTTATCGCACGGTCATCATAATGTTATATAGGAGGTTTTTGGGATGTAATGCAACTTATTTTAAGCTTATTTGCTTACCAAAAATGCGAACCAAACTATAGAAACGAAATTCGTTAAATTTTCAGCTCGCTTTCAATCAGAAATGAATGAAATAATTCCTCGGAAATTACATCAATGAACTTTAAATTACCAATAATTTCATTTTTAAGTACAATAATTATAATGGTAATTGTAATTTTGAAATAAAAAATAACTGTAATTGTAATCGAATTATTACTTACCAAAACATTTTTAAAAGTAATTGGAAGAACTCATTCAGGTATAGACACTGCGTTCCAATCACGAATTCTCCACATGGATTGGATGATGAAAACTACTAGATTGATAAACTTTTTGGATGTTCGTCAGCTTAAATGATATGCACACAGAGAAAAAACAGATATTTTTCGTATCAATTTTACTCCTACATAAAAAAATATTATATTGATATGTTAACAATTTCAAATCGATATTGATTTTACAGTTAAAGTATCATTCTGAAATTATTCAATTTTAAATTAGGTGAAGGAAATTTTTTTGATCTGAAGGATATTATTGTATTTTCTTATCAAATAATATGAAAATATTGATATTTTTGAATAGTTTATTTTAATCAGGTTAATATCAAAATGAGCTTGATATTTTTTCGTGTGGAAATAGTATAAGAACACAAGGAGGCGTAGTGGTCTTCACAGATAATCAGAATACTTGCTGTATTTCAAAGTATTGTATCTCTGTAATCTCTGTAATAAATTTGAATTCCAAAAACTCTGAATAGAGTAACCTGTTTCCAACAATAAAATTGGCTTATCACCCTTAAATGGTATCTGGTAATGTCAATACCTAAAGGCGATAAGATAAATAGTTGCTACGTGTCATTGTTCAACTTAAACTTCAAGCTACAAGCTAAGCAACTAAAGTTATCTGATAAATATAAACTCGTCTGAAGTGAAGAAATTTATACAAGCAAAAAGTTGCAAAAGTTCTATAAAATCTGCGATTGATATTTCTATGATTGCAATAGATAATATGTGTAATATGCGGCCTAAGACAAATCCAAGCAGATCACTAGCATCTTCATTCCCATCAAATATTTTTATAACTGCATCAACAGAAGTTTATTTTAGTGTACAAATTCAAAATAGAGTACAAAAATAATTTAACTTAAAATACTTATTTTGGTTGCCAAGCTTCCAGCCACTTCTTCATCTGCATCAGACCCTCCCAATTCTCATCCCAGCCAGGTGTCACCTTCTTGGCATTTGCATACCACTTGTTCACATTTTCATATTTGCTCATATCGAACCCCACCATTTCAAATGTCGACACACTGGCCAAAATGGCTATATCAGCCAGAGTCAGATGGTCGCCAGCCACATATTCTTGACCCTCCAAAAAAGTATTCAATAAACCAAAGGCATTCTCCAACTTTTTGAATGCCTCAGGATCCCCGGGCTTATGAAAGCGAAATTGTGGATAATAATACTCGGCAAAGCATTGGATGAGTGTGCCCATGTCAAAGAACAAACGCTGATTGACCAAAGCCTTCTGTTGAGGATCCTTGGGATAGAGCGAGTCATCCTTGCCATACTTCTCCACCAGGTAAATGAGTATGGCACGCGACTCCCACAATGGAAAGCCATTATCCACAAGAGTGGGGATGGTATGCTGCGGATTGATTTTCACAAAAAATGCTCCCTTTGCACAGGCTGTCAGATAAAATACAGTCACTCTCTGACACTATGAAAAAGTGTAACGAAATGACACCTCACCTCTGACTATTCACAAAGTGCTCTTTGCTCAATCAATGAGAGATTTTTCTAGCTTGCTTTGCTCATGTGTTTCCTTGAGACACTTTGCTGGGCAGAATTTTTCGAAAGTGTCTTCTAAGCATGTGTGTGTGCCTCAAATATATACATGTGTGTATGCATGAATGTGTGCTTTTGTAGAAGGCAAAACATAACGTTGACGTTTACAGAGTTGATTTTTGTCTATAAAGTGAAAAAGTGGTCAATTATGAGTGGTCAAATTAATAATAAAGTGCATTTTTTTTTTAAATTTGACAATACCCTTAATCAATCGATTTGCAACGTATGTGGTATGAAATTATCTGGCCACCATATTACAAATTTGAGGCGGCATTTGACGGCAAAACATCGGGAAGTGTTCGAGTCATTTAATGAGGTCAAGGAGAACACCGGTGGGCAGAAAATTGCAAGGAAAAGGAAAATATCCTACGAGGCAAATGAAGAGACAATTATATCGTCAATTGTGAAAATTGTTACCACTGACGGCAGACCATTTTTGCTATTGGATAGCGAAGGGTTTCGCGAAATTTTAAACCCAATTTATAATGCCCTGCAAATGAATCCAATCACTTCGAGAAATATTATGGATCATGTCCGAGTGAAGGAGCGGTGCATAAAAGAGGACATAAAGCTAATGGTTAAAGGCAAGCTTTTATCTCTAAAAATTGATGTGGCGACAAGACTGGAGAAATCAGTTCTGGGAATAAATTTGCAAATTATTAATTCGACATTGTTAAAGACTGAGATTGTCGTAAAAACGCTTGGGATGATCCAACTATTTGAATCGCATACTGGACTTTACATCAAAAATAAAATCATGGAGGTTATCCAAGAGTATGGCATCGAGTTGGATCAAATTTTTAGGTAAGGGCTAATCAAACTTAATTTGTTGAATTATTGAAATGCGTATATTTGTTTATTTTTGAATCGTTAATTTAAAGTCTTGTAAAAACAATGATTGTATTTTTTGATTAGCATTACGTCTGACAACGGCAAAAATATGGTGAAGGCAATTGAGCTGCTTAACGATGAGGCCACAGAGGAAAGCTTAGTCAATGATGACATGGGCGACGGTTTTATGGAAAAGCTGGATTCCATGGCGTTTCCAAATGTACAACTTGTGCGATGTGCTGCGCATACACTGCAGTTGTGCGTATACGATGTGAATAAGCATTGCGAGATAAGTGAAAAAGTTGGTACTTGCCGTCAAATGTGCAAAGTTTTGCGAACGGGAAGAAATAGGTATAGGGCTTTGTCTGTTTTTTATGTAAGTGCATACAAATACAACAATATAATTAATTGCAGACGTACCTTGATGGAGAACAACAAAAATGTACCAACTCTGGATGTCACCACAAGGTGGAACTCCACTTACATGATGTTGGTAAAATTATTTGAATTAAAACAGTTCATTGCGATGCACACTACTGTCGATATAGACATCGACTGGGACTGGGTAGAGCTATATATTGATGCGTTTAAAGATACGTATGAAGCAACGCTAAAACTGCAACAGGAGCAACTTGTTTACAGCGATTTTTTCATATTATGGATGGAGCTTAGGCTAAAATGTGAAAAAAGCCCAAACGTGTTATCCAAAAAATTATTAGCCCAACTTCAAATACGCGAACGCAAGTTGCTTGAAAGCGAAGCATTGTTGTCGGCTATTTACATGGATCCACGTATTAATTTGATTTTAACCGACAACCAAAAAATTTTGGCGAAGCAAAATTTAAAAAAAATAGCATTCCGTATATTCAATTTAAACCAAGTAAGATACGTAAATATAACTAGAAATGTTTGTGTCTCGTCTAATAGATATATATGTGTGTAGTTTTTGTATATTTGTGTTTTGCAAATAAAATCGTCCTTGTCAAATATGTACTTATAAATACACTAAGTGCAAATAATAAAGCCATAATAACGATTATATTTTTACTTTTATTAAGCCCAATGTTGCCTTAAACTCTGGAGCAGACGCCATTTTACCTAGAGAAGATCCTTCCCCATCGAGCAGTTCCGATGCTTTTGCGGAGAAGTCACTGTTTTCCACATATCTCGATGATATACAGACAGTGCCTCAAGTTCAAGAAGAGGAAGTTTCAAACAAATTATCCAAATTTTACATGGATATTGAAAATTTCAACATGGTTTTTGGCCGTTTACCGTTAAATAGTGACATTACAAAATTTTACCATGAAATGAAGTTTAAGTCACCCCAGTTGGCTGCACTCGCACAGGTGGTGTTGGCCATACCGGCAACTCAGGTGTCGGTAGAAAGATCGTTCTCAGCCCTTAATTTTATTTTAAACGAGAAGCGCACCTCTTTAAACGCCGAAAATATAAATTCCCTATTAATTGTTAAATTAAATTCACTTTGTGAACAATAAATGTAACACAAATAGTTAAATGAGATAGTTTTTGTGTTTTTTTATTCCATTATATAATACATTTTTAAAAAATATATGGAG
Source organism: Lordiphosa stackelbergi (assembly GCA_018904235.1). Taxonomy (NCBI): domain Eukaryota; kingdom Metazoa; phylum Arthropoda; class Insecta; order Diptera; family Drosophilidae; genus Lordiphosa; species Lordiphosa stackelbergi. The sequence goes on from JAEIFU010000979.1 coordinate 9,072, forward strand.
ATGAAGTTTATATATTTATCTAATTTTTCGAATTTAATTTTGTTGGCGAATAGTTTTATTTACACGTTATTGCAATTTTAATTGAATACATCTAAAAGAATACAAAAGAAATAAAACATGCACAAAGTAGGCGCCCTATTTGTTTTTCCCTCCCTCATTTTCTAACTAACACAACAACAAAAAGACACTTTGCTCGGACACTTGGCTCGATTTGCTCAGTTGCCTATGCTCAGCTGCTGACACCCAAACGAAATTGTTCCCATCGAACTGTTATAGTCAGACAGCTCAGTGTGTTTTTCTCATCGATTACTATGAAACAGAAACACTAGAAAATCTAAATCTAGTGTTCTGTTGAGAGAGTGAGCTACTCTGTTGAATTTTTTCCTGTCATTTCGGTGAGCAGACAGCATAGAAAAATTTGGTTGACCATATTTTTTGACTCTAGAACAATCGATAGTCGCCGCCATCGATAGTGGGTGATAGTTTATTTCAAACCATCGATAACCATCGATAGTTTTCGACAGTAGCAAAAGAAGTTAACATTGTTTATTCAATATTCTGCTATTCATTTAAAGCATATCCTGTTATACATTTAAAGCATATCCTGTTGTACGTTTCAATATTCCTGTTGTACATTAAAATATTCTTGTTGTACATTTAAAGAAGCCAAGTATTTTGGTTTAAAAAGAAAAGCATGTTAATGTTTATATCCTTAAGACGAGAACGGCGGTCTAAAACTATTTGCCCAGCTTTGCTAAACATCCTTTCAGACTCAACTGAAGTGCCGGGCACACAAAGGTATTTGTGCATTAGCTTTCCAATAACCCCGAGTTCAGCTGCATTCATCTGATATTAATCAAAATTAAATTCGGTTGTTTTGCAATTTTAAATATATGAGGGCTTACTATTATCCAGAGCAATGGATCTGTGTCCTGTGATGCTACAGCCCTATCCAAGTATTGCATTTTGAGTATAATGGCATCGCTTCGCCTGGTGGTTGTTTCGCTTTTTTTCAACAAAATCAAAGAATATAGATTCGCTTTTCTTCATGTCCACTGGTGAAAGCGGGTTTTGAGTTTTTTGCTGTGAAACCAGTTCGAGGTCGTTTTCCAATAGTACTGATGCTTGATCAGCATTAAATTCATTAAAAAACCCAAATTTTTTAAACCTCGGGTCCAATATTGTGCTAATTCTTGTGATGCTTCTTTCCTCATATTTGAAAAGTCTTCTCTTTATCGAAGAACGTAGAACGTTTTGAAGCATTTTCCCCTTGGAAGTAAACAACTCGTCTGTGAAGTTTTCGAATTTTCGGTACAGCCCATATATAATTGGTATTATAAGGGAAACCGTCACATATTTGCCTCCAAAAATTTTTCCTGTTGCACTGTGGACTTTGTTAAGGAACTTGTCCATGTCACTTTTATGAATTTTAAATTTAATTACACATCTATGTCTGTAAAATTTTCTCCTGCTCACAATTCCGCTTTTTCTAAAGTGAAATTCTTCAGAAAAACTATCGAAAACCATCGATAGTGCAGGTCTGCCATCGATGGCGGTTCGATAGTGACAAACCATCGATAGTGCCGATAGTGCTATCAATAGCAACCTGTGATCACATGTGTTTGATTGCATTCGAGATATTTTTGCGTTTGCTCCAGTCTAATTTGTGTGTTATGTACAGTGTGTCGATTGATAAGTTTAGCGTTAAAAGTTAAAAAATTCTGTGACCTGAAGGAATAAAGCGGGATCACAAGACAGATTTTAATCAGTATTAAAGGGCGATATTTCTAGCCAGCTCTATTGTTCAGCATTTGCCAGTCTATTCAGCTTTTTTATGACAAAATTTCTCCGTGCTTCCGTCATTCTTTTTTCTTTAGAGTCGATTTACTGCAGATAGTTCCCAAATTTGATATAATTGAAGTGGTGGTAAATCAAATTAAAAACTTCCGTGTTCTGTTTGCCAAAAGTACCAAATACCAACGATGCATCAAAAACACTTCACAGAACAAAGCATTGCAAATATGTGACAACCAAAAGAGAAAACACTCAATTTTTTTGACTATACACTCACATTAAACTTTACACATTCAACTTAAACATGGACCTATTTGGGCTATACAAAAGGCCCCACAACTAAAACCACATAAAACTAAAAAAATCTTTACTGCAAACACTCGTTCAATTTATTTGGACACTATTTATAATATTTTTATACCCTTGGAGAGGGTATATTAAAATTGTCCGGATGTTTGTAACGCACAGAAGGAAGCATCTCCGACCACATAAAGTATATATATTCTTGATCAGAAAGACAAGCTGAGTTGATATAGCCATGTCCGTCTGTCCGTCCGTCTGTCCGTCCGTCTTTCCGTCTGTTTCTATGCTATCTCCTCCGTCAGTTTTAAAGCTATCGTAACCAAACTTTGCACGAAGTCTTTTGGTATAAATACGCTGCACATTTGTCGGAACCGGAAGGATCGGATGACTATAGCATATAGCTGCCATAGGAACGATCGGTTGAAAAAGTAGTTCTAGTGAGAAAAACTTTTTTGTTTTCAATGCTATCGCTCCCAACCCTCGTATTTATAAGTTTTCCGTGATTTCACATAATTTCACCGAGATTTATTAAAATCGGACAACTGTATAGTATAGCTGCCATACAAATAATAGGTCTGAAAAAAAGTCTTAGTGATAAAACCTTTTTTGTTTTCAATGCTATCGCTCCCAAACTTTGTACAGATCAATATTATATACTACCACACAATTCTGTCAAGTGTGATTCAAATCGGATGACTATAGCATACAGCTGACATAGGAACGATCGGTCGAAAAAGTAGTTTTAGTGAGAAAAATTTTTTTGTTTTCAAAGGTAGCGTCTTTATCATTTCCAGATAGTAATAATATCTGTTTCAACACAATTTTGGAGAATTTGATCAAAATCAGATGAATAAATCGGACAGCCATATAACAAACTGGCAGTATATATCATGCTCCAAGGGTATATAAACTTCGGTAAATCGGTAAAGCCGAAGTTAGCTTCCCTCTATTTTTTTATTTATAAAGTCTGGTTTTACAGGCCACTCGTTCAAAAAAAACAGAACTGAACAGAAGTCTGAGTTAGTAATGCCAACATTATTTAATTTAGAGGTGACACAGCCACTTATTATTATTATTTTGGACCCCATAGGCCATACCATTAATATTGATGCGATAAAACAACGTTCTTGTTGAAACAAATCATGGAATTTGCGTTCAAATGGCAATGAGTGGAAGTACGGACGTCTGACTACAAAAAATTTGACTTCTCCTACCTTGATTCTGTTTCTGTTTTCTGTTTTAGATTTTGGCAAACTCAGGTCTATTATCAAATTGCTATACTGCGCTTGACTAACAGATCCAGACTGACTCTTTGGTATTGATATCACATCATCATAATTACTTATTTCTTTACCACGAATTCTTCCTCCATTGATGGATGAAAAGTTGGAAAACAGATTGCTTAGTGGTCTCTCTTTTACACTATATAGAGGGTACCTTGTCAAAACATATCAGAAGGAGTCCGATGAGTTTAAGCACTCTCGCGGCATTTTATAAATTTTAAAACAATAAAAAAACTGATTTTCTTCAGAGCCTGACAAAAACGATGTTCGCTTGTTTACTCGGGACATATAAATTATATATCTTCCTTTTTTATTTATCTACGGTTTCGAGCCCATCAACCAAGAATTTGGTTTATTGCCCTCCAAAGCAAACAAAAACCTCTTAATTTTCACACGCAATATTCCGTTAAATAAGGCAGTTTAATATTTTTTTGTTGGCCTTTACATATTTATATCTTAAAAACTTTACGTTTTAGACAAGTTTTGAGAACTGACTTTTATTCACTTGAACTACTCAGCTCAAAAGGCCATTGAATAGAATAAAGTTACACCAGAGAAAAGGTTTTATTATTTGGTCATCCACCTTATTCTATTATTCTATTTCAGTTTGTTTATTTTCTGCGAAAATTGTTTGTCCTAACCGTTCAAAAGAAGTGAAAATTGAGTTGAAGTGCTGATGAAATAACAAACTTTTATTAACATAAACAAATACAAGCCTACCCAGCGCTGAGTGCCTTAGTAAACAGAAATATAATCATTTATGGAATGTTATTGTTATTCTGAAAATTTCAAAATGTTTCTATATAAGTAACAAAACACTCTTAGAGCAGGCTCAAGATCCTCGACATGCTTTTGAACTAGTGATAAGCACACACTTGATGGGTGAGAAATGTTTGAGTAAACATATTCGGACACTTCCCACAAGATTAGACAAGCACTTTAGTGACAAAGTGAGACAGACACTGACCATACATAAAAAAAGTGATGACGAAACGGTTAAATTCGGTCACAAAGCCTGTTTTTAGCCTTAAGAGCTACTGAATTGACAAGAGATGTCGCCCGACATTGCTGACAGAACACGCTTATCAATGGAGTCCGGAAAATATCAGCCAGACATCCGGCTCCGATAAAAACTGTCAAGATAATCAAATCATCTACAAAGTTTACTTGGAAAAAATGTCAAGCAATAGCAGCAAATCGGTAATATTTGGGCTTGACATGCGATTTGGCCATTTGGGTGAACAACAGACAACTACATGAGGTGGTGCTGAGTTGGCTCGAGCAACCTCTTTATAAGCTTAATGGTCAGCAGGTAAGTGATATCATGGGCTAAGGAATTATTCAGTGCGAGGGTACAGACTAAAAAATATTCTGTCCCATGAGCTGTCAATTTTAATTAATTTTCGAAATCTAAAACAACCTACATCATGGTGTAATTATACAAGGTAAAGTCATTCAGAAAGGCTCCAAATTTTTCAAACCAACCAAGCGCTAATAAAATCACACTTTAAGATGGCTGCGAATTTATTTTGTCGACTGATCTGTTTACATTGCTTAAAAATGTTCTCCAAAGTAGTGTACGAAATAAAGAAATGTTTAAGCAATTCACGAATGGTAGTTTCTTATGTGCGTTCGATGTAGAAATGGCAAAAAAGTCGATTACATTTCCCTTCTAATAGGATCAATTTGAATCGAAAACAATTTAAACACGACTTGGAGAAGAAAACTCGAAGAAACTAAAAATTGTTTAAAAATGTTGAAATGTATTTCCCAATCAGTTTGCTCAGTTGAGTAAACATGTTCTTGAAGTAATCTTGATAAAAATTGCAATCGTCAGATTCATATATTATACATAAACTTAAAGAAATTGCGAATAGAGCTATGCATTATTTATGGATTCCTGTTCACTCCACGGAATCAGATACTGGATCACGGACTGATGTGTAAGTATGCGATTCTTCCAGTAGGTGTCGCTTCACTCTGGCGATATCGCATATTTATCGCATTCTCATCTCCCTTCGGGAAGAAATGTGTCACTCTGCGATACTTCTTGAAGGAGAGAAAGCGTTTCTTCTGGGAGATACGAAAAAGTCTCTTCTCAGGGATAAGAAAGCGATTCACAAAAAAAAAAGAAATATTTGTGCGCGCTGCTACACAACCTGCTGCTGACTGCTGTTATAGATCTCTCTGCTTGCCTGTTCGATAAACAACGAATTAAACAAACTTATGCTTAATTACATGAAAAACTTTAACTTACTCTGAGGCGATTCGAACTCGGTTCCCTTGGACAGAAATCACGATGGGACTGACGTTTTAGACGACTGCGCCACGCATTGCATCTAAGACGAGGCGACTAGAGGGTTACTTGTATTGAATCTATTTGAAAGCATTCACTCTTATATGCATGCTTGTAATTCTCAAGTTCTTATTAAGCACTCTGTCCATATATAGCAAAAAATTGATGCCAACATATCGCTAATTTATCCCTTTTATGTTAAAAATGCGAAACCTTGTGTGTTATGTTTTTGTAAATCGCCAAACTATCATCAGACTCTCATCTCAAACTATCGCCAATTTCCTTTTTGTCGGGGGGGAAACGACAAAATGTTTGCAGGGTTATTACAAACCGGAAGCAATGGTTGGGAATGTAATTTAATTATATTATTTTAAGTTTTATTCAGTCATATGACCCATATTTATTTTCTTAATCATTGTAAAGTTATTACTAAGTTGGCGGAGAGCCAAGTGCGTTTGTGAGTTAAAGATGTCAAATATATAGGCGGGAACTAGTTAGATGAACTGGATCTGTGACTGGATCTGGATAAACTGGGATCGCCACAGTCACTCCCCCCATCAATGATGCGTTGAGTTGAATGCTGGCTTGTATATCCATGATATGTTGTGTGTGGTTCCACGTCCACGGAGGCTCAAGTGGCTGGATGTTGTGGTTGCTTGACTGCATGTTTGCCAGGTTATTTCGCAGGACTTTAGAATCTATCTGTTTTTGCAATGTTTGAGCGACTTTTCTTATTTTGTAAGCTCGAACGTTCAATGGATGTATTGACGTGAAGATAGCAGCTGGATGTCGTCGGGTTGACTGGAAACGTGTGCTGTGCGTCTGAAGCTGATGTCGTCGATGCAGAAGATCGGACATGTGTGCTGTGCGAGTGTATATCCGTCAGCCAGGGGTCTCTATTTGACAAGGTTGATTGGACTGGACCAAGAGTTCTTAAGTGGCTATTTAAGCCAGGCTGAAGAAGCTCATTGAACTCTGATATGACGTCTTCGTGTATGGATGATTGTATTGTTCGCTGCGAACAGGTTGAGAACGTTGTTGATGTTGAGCTCCGACTATAAATTGCGAAGCATTTGGTGGGACTGACAAGATGTAATTTTAGTTGATTAAAAACTTTTCTTATATCGCTTTGTTGTGCGTTGCTTACATGTGTAAGTTTTCGTCGAAAATTCACAATTTGTAGAAGAAATTCCGTGGGCAAAACCACACCTTGACTGTTGTTGCAGGATGCGAGTACGTAAGTCCTGGTTGGAGCGAGGCTTCCCCACCGTTCGCTAGTTGTGTGCTGCATGTGTGCGTTGTGCTTGTTGTATGCAGTTTGAATGTATGATTTCTGGGCTTTTGTTTAATGTTTTATGCACATTTCACTTTTGCTGTGTTTTTGCTGTTTTATTATGTTTATTTCGGGGCGCCACCGCTGTGGCGTGACGCCGATTTCGGCGGCACCCGTTGTATGTGTGTATCGAGAGCCACAGAGGCGGTGTGTTGCCGGTAAGAATGAGTGTAACATTATGGTGAGTTAGAGATGTCTGATATATAGGCAGGAGTATCAAGCATCGATAGTTGTTTCTGGTCAAGAATATTTATACTTTATCTCTCTGTCTGTTACATACATTTTCACGACTTTAGTATACTCTACTCTACGGTTAACGATTGTGAAAAGAATCCGGTTATTGTGGCGAGTTTAACAACAACACTTGTGCACTCGGAGCATTGCCCTGATATATAAATTCTGTACACTCGGCCTGAAGCACCCTTTGGTAGTGTGCGTAGTGTCACACATTGATTAGATTTCTTTATCTCTTACAAACACAACTCTTTTTCAATTATCGCCTAAACTTGATTGAATTGTCATCATTCTTTTTGTTTATCTTGCTCAGGCTATTTATTATTCCCATACAAATGTGACTGTCTCAGTTGTCTGTCGTAGCTCTCAACTGTTAGACCGACCAAAAAAATTTAATTTGTGAGTGAACTTGACCGAAGAATAGTTGTGTTCATCCGTCGATCTTATGTCATCATCACAAAAGAAAGTAATTATCTCTGTTTCTCTTTAGTCGCTTCGAACTGCTGTGTGAATTGCCTTTCCAAAGTAACATGGACTTTTACTATAGACCCGGATCTGCTCCCTGTCGCGCCGTAATTATGGCCGCCACAGCCATTGGTGTGGAATTTGACAAGAAAATCGTCATCAATACCCGTGCCGGAGAACAATTCAAGCCAGAATATCTGAAAATTAATCCACAGCATACCATTCCTACACTTAATGATCATGGCTTTGCTTTGTGGGAGTCGCGCGCCATTATGATATATCTGGTGGAGAAGTATGCCGCAAGTGATCAGCTCTATCCCAAGGATGCTCAAAAGCAGGCTATAATCAATCAGCGCTTGTACTTTGACATGGGCACGCTGTACAAGAGCTTTGCCGATTACTATTATCCGCAGATCTTCCAAAAGAAGCCGGCCAATGAGGAGTTCCACAAGAAAATCGAAGTTGCGTTTGAGTTTCTAAACACCTTTCTAGAGGGACAGACCTATGTAGCGGGTGACGCCTTCAGCTTAGCCGACATATCTGTGCTGTCCACTGTATCCAGCTTCGATGTGGCTGGCTTTAATCTGAAAGCATACCCGAATGTGACCAGATGGTACGAACATGCCAAACAAAATACACCCGGCTGGGATGCCAACTGGGCGGGTTGCCTGGAGTTTCGCAAGTATTTTGATAACTAAACTCATGAAAGCTAGATTTATTATTGCACTTCGATGTACTTAGAAATAAACTTACGGGCTAAAACAACGAATTCGATTTACTAAACTCGAGCGGCCTTCGAAAGGACTGCTCTAGGTTGTGCAGACGCTGCTCCAGATCGTTCATGGAGTTGCGCAGGGCATGGCCGCGGGGCCTTAGGGATATTTCCGGTGAGTGCTGCATCAGATCATCCTTCACGCCCGAGAAAGAGTGTCGCACACAGGAGCGCTTCTCGAATCTGGTATTCTGATAGTGCGGCTGCTGATGACGGTGATGCTGATGATGACGATGCTCACAGTTGCCGTTGCGACAATTGTGCGTTACCAGCGGCTCATCCGTTTTGAGGGAGTCCTCATAGGTGTCACTGCTATCGGTATGGGGTTGCTGACGCAGCTCTAGATGAGCCTTGGCATGACGGGGACACAGAACTTCGGCATTATTTGGCCGCTTGACGCTGTTGCTATGTTGAAAAGAGTCCGGTGAAGTCTCGTACAGTTCCCGGCTACTTAGGAACTCCACACCTGAATCCTGGCCGGTTGAGTGGAGGGAGAACAGCGAGGTTTCATAGTTGTTGCTGCAATGCAAAGGAAAGAAAACACCGTCAAATCTCAACTTTGGTTAATATAAATTTTTCATTTTAAAATCTGGGTTCAGTTCATTTAACTTCAGAGCACTTTTTACAGGATGTCAAAAAAAACAGTTACCCCGGACTCGATGAAAAGGGGAAACGAAATTGCATTTCACATCTGTGAAGATCCAGTACGAATTATCCTCAGATCATCTTCGACCCCCCAAAGAATCCCCAAGAGGCAACTCATACTCCCATCTGGGTCCAACACCCACACCTTCCGGACCGAGTTGGAGAATTCAGTCAACCTTAAAATGTAGGTTGAAACCACGCAGGATGTTGAAGATGCTGTTGCTATCTTCCTGAGTAAAGTACAACATGCTGCCCTGAAGGCAACTCCCCGCGCTGGCCAAACCTATCAACCCGGAAGAGTTTCTACTGGACTCAACCCTGCGCCTGAGGAGCTGCTACGGAGAGAGTATAACCACAGACCAATATAATCCCTAAGATGCCGAACGGCCATAAATTGGTTTTGCAATATGCAGCTATTTTTTTGGTGGCGACGAAAATCTCGCTCTCTCCGTTCGCACAAAGTTGAGAGCGTAAAGATCTAAGAATAGAATGCACTTGCTTGTGTGAGTAAACACAACGAATACAATGCTTGAGAATACGTGTGCACACTTACAGTCGTCGGCTGTCGCTGTATGCGTACAAGAAAGCGGCTGGCTCTAGAGCGCTCTCTCTCTCTGGCTTTTGAACAAAATTTGAGAGAGCTTGGAGCCAGCTCAAAAGCCAGGCCGAAAAAATCGTGTGCAAAAAAATCGTATGACGTTACTTATCTTCATACTCTAATGCAGGGGCGCCCTTGCCCATTCCGCAAGACACGCATGTGTTGTTGTGGTACGCAAAGGAATAGATTGCGCGTATAGGTTTAGCGCGCGCCATAAGCCTTCATAAAGCAAAAAAAAAAAAGCCGCGTACAGACCTGCAACAACAACATCATATGTGCCTCTCTTCTCTCTCTCCCCGATGTCTCTCGCAAACTCGAATGCAACAACAAATTGCTTATGCGTACGGCCGAACGCTTTTCGCTATCGAGACAGATCAGCGCAAGGTATACTAAACAAGGTAGGCCTACTCAATCTCTCACTCTCTTGACAACTTGTTAAACATCAGTCAGTGAGCAACTGTTGTAAGCGAATCATCTCCGCGATGGAATTTTTTGTGACTTACTTAGCGGCTTAGTAGGCTTTGTATTGAACTATTACTCTCTCGGTCTCGCTCTCTTTGACACAAATATTAGGAGTTGTGAGAAAGCGAGTGGTTAGATCCCTGCACTGATGGTTCACCTTAACGACCCCGCAGCCTACTTTAATGACTTCACCTGGTATAATTCACCATTATTGGATCAGCGTAGCAACGACCACTAACACACAAAAACAAAAATCGGTTTTCTCTTTCTATTTTGTATTGTTTTTGTTGCTTGAAATATATTTTATGCATTTATATTGGCTTTGACGCGCTGGTAAGCTGATTCTGGGCACACCCGTTCTAATAACCCCCATATTAACAGAATATACCGCAGAGTTGTCAACAGCGTAAGGAAAGTCCTGGCCACATTCAGGCGAGAGGCGACAAACCTGCGGAGGAGACCTCCAAGTTTGCTCTTTAGAAGCTCACTAAACGATACAAGCGGCAAGTTTCAATGGTTCCTGGGCTGAAACACCACAGGACGAAGTGGACGCTTTTGCCCTGAACTTAGAAGAGCGGTTTCAGCCGTACGAAACCTCCTCGCCCCGCCGCACAGTCAGCTTCCCTGAGGTAAAAGGGGAAATCAAGGATCTGGTGAAACGTAAAGCCCTAGGCATTGAAAACCTTGACAACAGGACTATGAAACTCCTGCCAGACAAAGCCATATTATTCTTGGTGCTTATTTATAGGCTATTTCCACTGAGCAACATCTAACATCTTGTAGCAAAATATTTCTCTTCCATACGTTCCTCATCAAATTAAGTAGTGGCAGAAAAACTTGTCATGCATTATTAAATATTTATACCCTTGCAAAGGGTATTATAATTTTGCCCAGAAGTTTGCAACGCATAGAAATATTCATTTCCGACCCTATAAACTATATATATTCTTGATCAGGGTGACGAGCTGAGTCGATTGAGCTTTGTCCGTCCGTGTCTGTCCGTCCGGTCTGCCTGTCCGTCCGTCTGCTGGTCGCTGTCCGTCTGTCTGTCCGTCTGTCTGTCCGTCTGTCTGTCCGTCTGTCTGTTTCTACGCGAACTAGTCTCTCAGTTTTAAAGCTATCGAGCTGAAACTTTGCACAGAGTCTTCTTTTTACTGCACACTGCTAATATGTCGGAACCGACCGGATCGGATGACTATATCTTATAGCTGCCATAGGAACTATCGGTCGAAAAGTGGGTCTTTGTGAGAAAAACTTTTTTGTTTTTATTGTTAACGTCTCCCACTTCAGCGATTATTAATATTATACTTCGAGTATAAGCGCGCAGCAAATTCCTCGACAATACCAAAGCCCATGAACCAAAACGACCGAGATCTGGTCCTAATTAAATTAGCAAGAAAGATACTGGAGCATTAGAATTCGCCTAATATGTTGCAAGAAACCCAAATAGTCACCTTCGGGATAAGGAACAAGCATATCTGCCTTTTAATCAGCACCATGAGATTTTAAAGCCTGATATTGTTGAGCAAACGTTAAATAAATTTCATGCCAATTGATTTTTTCTCAATATATTTTTGTGAACTATATTATGAACTTTTCATTATTTTCTCTTGTAAAACGTCAATTGTCATTCGGAATTCGACTAATATTTAGTAAAAACTTTGACATTTACAAAATGGGTCGCTATAAGCTTGAAGAAAGTTGGGAAATATTAAAAACATATTTCCAATGTGGTGAAACTGGAACAGTGTCCGGCACCGTTCAATTTTCTGTGTATACAAGTATAGACGTCCATCCTCTGTAGCAGCGGCGTCGATACACAGACACTATACGAGCGTACACTGCTCTCTTTTGCAATAACAAACATGTGCTAACTGAGAGCGCTCTCGCGTGTCTGAACGCACACATGCAAAGGCAAAATAAGCATGTGTGTTTTGCCGGACACTGAACTGGAATGTTGGTGGATAAACCAACCCGTGTACGTACTTGTCCGGTGCGCTCGACCAAAAACATTGCCAAGTCAGCCGTGGTGGTCATTTGACCGAAATTGTTTTTCATAAATGAATGACATGAACCAACCCTTCCAATAAATGTTGAACCTTTGAAAAATACCGAGCCATTTTTTTATAGCAAAATTAAATTCCAATTTTTAAATGGACCACCCTGTATAACTCGGCTCTGAGACTAAGCCATTTTGCCATCAACCTGAAGGAAAGCTAGAATAGTTCTCTTCCACAAGAGTAGAAAGCCACCCTTCGGCCTTGATTCCTACCGGCCCATTAGCCTTCTATCCACCCTTGGAAAGATCTTTGGCTACCGACTGAGCCATGGAACTCCCCAACAATTACATCGTGTGGTCAACTACGTCATCGATGGGTATGACGGGAAAGAGTATGTAGTGGCAGGTTACCTTGACATCCAGCAGACCTTCCATAGAGTGTGGCACCAAGGTCTGCTCTCGAAGATCAAGAAACTCCTCTCGCCCCAACCGATGTAAGCAAGAGCTTCTTTACGGACAGAACCTTTGAGGTAGCACAGGACGGAGCGACATCCCAAACAAGAACCATTGGGGCTGGTGAACTGCAGGGTACGCTATACTTTCATTTTCCTTTTCATCCTTTTCATTCAGGATACTGAAGGTTTAACTGGGCCTTAAGCACGACATTGATACCACCGCGACACCGCCTAGTAACAGCTCATTTGGGCATAAGCAGCCAAACTTAACTGAATTTTGGACACCATGACAATACAATAGCTGGCAAAGATTATAGTGGGTCAGGCGGTCCAGGTCCAGATACTGGAGAACCAGGGATATTGAAAAACCTTGGAGTTCCTATGATTGGAGATATTATCAATAAGCAGGCTGGAATATACATTGACAAGCTATCGAACCACCCCAACAAAGTGGCTAAAAATTGCTAAGAAGACGCAGAATCCAAGGACTTCTTTAAGGAGAAGGTTAAAGAGAGTCTTAACCAAGGACTGAATGAGAGTTTTTTCGCTTTCGTTTAGCATTAGTTTCCATGAGACATATTGCTGGCCAGAATTGTGTTTGTGTGTCCTTTCTCCTTTGACGCTTAGCCTCCAACAACAACAAAAAAGCTTCTTTACGCTGACACTTTGCTCGTTTTGTTCAGCTGCTGAGATCCCAACTAAATTATTCCCAGCAAACTTTAGAAAAACAAAATCAAGTGTTCTGTTGAGAGAGTGAGCGAGTCTGTTAAATAAGTCCCTGCCATTTCGCTGAATTGATCTTAAAAAAACTCTTTTCTTTTTTCTCACCATTTCTTTGAACTTACAGATTGTTCACTGGCTGACAGGAGTTGTATTTAAGCACAAATGGAGCGCTGACTGCGCTGCTGTCGGCCGACGCCGCCGCCGCTGCTGCTGCTGCTGCAGCCTTGGCAATGGACTTGGGTAGCGGCACATCAATATATTCGCGCTGTCGCTGCTGCCTGAAGTAGGAAAAGTTGCATTGAAAACCAGTTCCAGCCATCTTCGCATGCCCACTTACTCATTCAGATACTGATGATGCTGCTGCTGCGTGGCCAGAGCTTGCTGCTGATGATGATGATGCAACTGTTGCTCCAGTTTCTCGGTGGCTGTGGCCGTCGACTGTGTCTGGGCCGAGGAGCATACGGATTCGGGCATAAAGGCGCTAGTTGGACGCTGGCTGCTCGTGCTGCCCTTGCTGCAGCGCTGCGTGTGTCTGGACTGGCGCTGCTGACGTCGCTGCTGGCCACGAGCCGAGCTACCTATGCCAGCTATGGTATACGTCAGACCGGCCTCCGAGGCGGGAAAGTTGCGTTGTGACCAGAGGATGCTGCGGAATGGATGTAGGTACAAAAAAAGAAGACGTTTGAGTGGCTTTCGCATTTGAGTTGTAGATGTCACCAGAGCTGGGAGTTAATTGCCTGCAGGGGTTGTTGTTGCTTTTTACCGTTAGAATTTAATCGGACAGGTGAGGCCTAATTGCAGCCGGTTTCCAGTAAAAGCAACAACAACAACAACAAGCAATGCAATATCGTTTGACTTAAAATTTATTATGCGGCCTTAAGGCAATTTCTATGGCTAACAATGATGCAAGTGGCTACACTTATTTAAAAAGATTTGAAGAGAGCTCCGCTCGCTCCTAACAGTCTTGCAGTTACCGTTTTTGGCGCAGGCACAGATAGCAACCGGCGGCCACTAGTGCGCCCAGGCTAATCAATGCCAGCAGAACCAGAGTCACAAATTCCAGGCCGCTCATAAAACTGGAAGTGGAGGCGTGCGTGGGTTTCGGAACTAGTCCGAATTCGGCCAGCTCGATGATACGTGGCATTGCCTTAGAGCTGTCCACTCGTTGCTGCTGCAATTGCAGTGCATCCAGTTGAAGGCCAGCCAACGATCTGAATGAGAAAAATAATGGTTAATCAATTTAAAAGTTGACAGTTGTGGGTCGAAATGCTCTTACTCTTGCAATTGTTCCATTTCCATGATGGCATTCGTGTGGGGATCAACGGCATAGATATAGGCGTTGGTACTGAAAGCAAATAACGGTAACAGTTGATGAATGTTTCATAAAGTAAGCAATAGCAACAGAAAGGGAATGGACACGTTCAGCTGTATAGCTTGATCCCTGTTCCAAAGAGTTTTAAAGGATTTTCTTAAAGGTGCTGTTAGTAGTTTTAAATCGAATTGGACAATGTTGCAACCACTTTTATTTTGAAAGCCTCATCATAAAGCTTTCCTTTTAATATGTATCATTTCGCTGAAGTGTAAACAACATAGTTTTTGTGTGCTCCGAATATGTCAACTTTTGTGCCAACAAAACACAATTTGCTAAAAAGTTCTCATTCATTGAAAGGGCCATCGAATGCTAAAAGAAGCTTAAGGGAACCATGATTCATCAACTTCCACAAGCTAGTTTTGGTATGTATGTCGAAATCGACGCCAAAGACGACTATGCAAGATTATGCTCTGTATGGGTGGGACCAATTGTGCGTGGTGTACTACCATCACAGGGGATCTCTACCGATTTCTACCGAACTCAATGCGTTTGAGCCGAGCATTGAAGGAAAAACTGCCACAGTACGAGCAAAGGCACGACAAGCTAATTTTGCAACAAAACAGCGCTCGGTCACAAGTAAAGTAAAATTGGGAAGTCCTTCCCTACCTGCCGTGTATTCCAGAAATTGCCCCTTCGAAATACTACACTGTGTAACAAAATTCAACTTTTTTTATAGCCTGGGATTGAGACCAATAAATTGTGAAACTAGAGGCAACAGGTGGCAACTCCTCATATCCAGTTTTTCTTGAGCACGTCAAGTTCGCGTTTAAAGGGCACATTTATACTAGCAACATACACATACAACATCTGTTGCTGGTCAAATAAAGATGAGAGCTAAAATTGTGGAAAATTCACCAAAGATGAAGGGAGTCACCACAATTGTTTTACCAAATTCCCGCCTCCAATGGATAAGCGGTTAGTACCCCGCCCGTAGAGGTCCAACTTGGAAAATCGGATTAATGGAAAACCACTCGATGGAATTTTGTAAGATTTTAAACATATTGAGATGCTGACCAATAAAATGAGTCCTCAAGAGATGGTAACATTCATCGAAAAACCGCGATAGTAGGTACCACATTTGACCACATAGAGATCAAAATAGACCGAACTGCGTTTTTAGATTCACCATGGAAGCCTTAGCTCGCGGGCTATGGGTATCTTTGCACAAGCAATTGCCTCAGAACAACATTGACCACTTGGGTATCTAGGGCGTCTCGAAAATTATGCAAAAAATTCTATGAATAAAATTCGTCATTTGCACTAGGAAAAGGTAAAAATTTTGTTTCAAAATGTCTTTGGTGGACAAACCGCGATACGTTAAAAATGCCTTGAATTGAAGTATTTTAATGACATGATCTGTTTTTTCTGCTGGTAATGAAGCACTCTAAAAAGATTAATTTCATAATTTTATTGAAGCTTGTTTTACCTAAATGGTCAATGTTGTTCTAAGGCAATTGCCAGTATAAAAATGCCTTTAAACCGCGAACCAAGGCTTCGTTGGTAAAACTGAAAACGCAGTTCGGTCTATTTTTATGTCTAGTTTATAGCCTACATTGACTCGATAATGGGTGCTTCAAAATGTGGTACCCACTATCGTGGTTTTTCGATGCATGTTACCATCTCTTGAGGACTCATTTTATTGGTCAGCATCTCAATATGTTTAAAATCTTACAAAATTCTATCGAGTGGTTTTCAATTTATTCCATTTTCTAAGTTAGACCTCTATGGGCGGGGTACTAACCGCTTGTCCATTGAGGCGGAAATTTGGAATAACAGAATTTATCCTCTAACTTTGGTGAATTTTCCAAAATTTTAGCTCTCATATTTTTTTAACCAGCAACAAATGTTGTATGTGTAGAAGTATAAATGTGCCCATTAAACGCGAACTTGACGTGCTGAAAAAAAACTGGGTATGAGGTGTTGCTACCTGATGCCTCTAGTTTCACAATTTATTGGTCCCTCCTCAAAGTTTCGTCCAAAATTATATTGATTCGTGGATCCCATAAAAAACGCATCGTTTTTTTTTGGAGATGTTATCGGAAAATTGCCACAAAAATGAGAAAAAGTGGTGTCTAGAGATGGACAGAGATGGACAATCACTTTTTTTTCTCAAGGGTATACAAACTATTGCAATAAGTTTTGCTTCGCATTATAGCAGAAACCACATAAATATAATGATGTATGAAACTGTCCCGTGCCACATGTGCCGTGCGAAAATGCTTAAACTAAACTTTAAAAAAAATCTGAAAATTATTTTTGAGTGAAATTAAAACCATTTTAAAGAGACATCAATGCTCTACATTCTGAAATTTATCGCATTAATATTGCCTCAGGATTCGCTGAAATCATGTGAATGGTTTCCAGTTTTTTGCGATTATCTTGAAAACAAAAATTTTTCCAAAATTAATCTTTGCACCAATTGTAGGGCTATTGAAGAGCCCTAAAGCATATTGTGAAAATAAAAATCCGCTGTATTTTGACTTTTTTAGAGCGAAGCTCTTTTACGGACGTCAGACTGGGGGTAAATCTTGAAAAATTTTGTCTTTGCGACAGCTTCTTTTGGGTGGTGTCTTTGAATTTTGTATTTGCAAAATCAGCAGCTTTTATCATTACAGTAGCAGCGGAGGGTGGTGTGGAGGGGTAGTGTGTGGAAGTGGTGGGGAGGGTGGGTATCTGGTGGAAATCAGGTGAAAATTTGGTAGGGATGTGGTGGAGATCTGGTGGGGAGCTGGTGGGGATCTGATAAAGATCTTGTGGGGAGCTGGTGGGGAGTTGGTGGGTATCTGGCGAAGATCTGGTGGGGATCTGCTGGTGGGGATCTGGTGAAGATCTGGTGGGGATCAGGTGGTGATCTGGTGGTGGTCTGGTGGGGATCTGGTGAGGATCTGGTGGGGATCAGGTGGGGATCTGGTAGGATCTGGTGGGGATCTGGTGAGGATCAGGTGGGGATCTGGGAGAGATCTGGTGGGAATCTGGTGGAAATCTGGTGTAGGTCTGGTGGGTATGTGGGAAGTTGGGGGTGGAAAGAGTGGCTGCATTGAGGTCAAGTTGTGAATTCTGTGCTATAAACTATAATGTTGTTTGTTTGACAGTGACTTAACAGAAGCTTAACAGTGACTTAACAGTGACTTAACAGTGACTTATCAGTGACTCAATTGTGATTGAACAGTGACAGACAGTGAAGGACAGTAACAATGACTAGGCATTGACCTAATTTTTTTTTATTGTATAACATTTATACAGAATCCAAAAACTGTCTTTTTGCCATTACTTAAATCGGTTGTATCAACGAAAAGAGCTTCGCTCGTACCAGGTGTCCCATGACACACACTCTTTTTTTTTAATTTAAATGAGTTCGATTGTCCCATTTGACGTCATGGAAATGCCCATATGGAGATGTCATAATAAAAAATAATTAGGTCACTGTCATGTCAATGCCGAGTCACTGTTAAGGAACTGACAAGTCACTATTAAGTCACTGTTAAGTCACTGTTAGGTCATGTTAAGTCACTGCTAAGTCACTCTTAAGTCACCGTTAAGACTCTGTTAAGTCACTGCTATTATCGCTGGTCTATATATTTATGATTGTTCATAACTTTTAAAACAAGACACATACGCACACACACTACAAAAGAGGATGGTCGACTGTACAGCTGTTTCAAGAAACTCGCGGGAGCAGGCTTTGCCTATATTCTGCAAGTCGACAGAGGCCTTTACTATGAGTGTTTGGGATTTCTAAAGGCAGGACAAGTGCAAAAACTGACAACCACAGACAACGCCAAATTGACAGAAGTCATTGTGTATGTGTGTGCACCCATTTCGGCCCTTCTGTATTAGTGGGGGGAAATTCTATTCGCTCTGTTAACACACTTGGTATATGGTATGGTGAGAGGAGTCTCCAACTCCGGAGCGGTTCAACTCCGAACCGGTTTGCTGCCCTGGCTTAAACAATACTTTGTACAAAAGCAATAATTTGTTTGTTAGCTAATCACAATCTCATCTAAATACTTGTTTTTAGTCAATACTCTCCCCAAGTTAATACTTACGCTGCTTCCAGTCCATCCGAATTTGGCTCTAGTAGTCGCACCCTGACATCCTTGGCAATAGCCGAGCTCAGAGCCTCCATCAGTGCCTCAATGCGACGTTCCACCTCCACCGGCTTGCCAGCCACCACCAGGCGAACCTGCTTAGACTCATCAATGATATAGACAAATACATTGACAATACCGCTACGTCCATCATCGGCACCCCTGCGATCGGTGGCCTTCACATCGAAACCATAGATGCGCTCATCCAACGGCAAATCGGCCAGCAAGCGAATGGCTCCCGTCGACTCGTCAATGCCAAAGAGACGCGTCGGCTCGTTAAGCAAGCGATAGCGGATCTCTGCATTAAGACCCTCATCTGCATCCGTGGCTATCACACGAGTCACCGGGTAACCAAAACTGGCACTTCGTGGCAGCACTGCCACAATTGGCTGTCCATTGCCCCGGAACTTGGGTGCATTGTCGTTCTCGTCCGAGATGTGCACCAGGATGCGACACTCATTTGGGGACAGGCCTTCAATGCGCTCATCCACCACCGGGTAGGACACGCGGGCATAGTTACGCGCCTCCCGACTCAGACGATCGGCTCGAATTCTTAGCTGATAGCGGGAGATGTGTTCGCGATCAAACGGCTTCAGGGCATAGAGCAGCATATTCTTGGCATCATACTCGAAGGGTGGGTGGGCATCGGTCTCGTCCAGACCCTCTTCCAGCCACAACGACCAGCGATAGTTTTCCGCATTCAGACCGGCTGTGAGATTCAAGCGCATCACCTCGATGGGAGCCTCATTGTTCTCCATTAGCTGAACCTCAAAGTAGGCGTGCTGAAAGATGCTGACATTGGCCGCTGTCTCGGGCTTAGCCGAAGGTGTCGGCACGGTCACGGCCTGACCCTGTAGATTCACTATAACCACAGCAGTGGCGGACAAAGCAGGACTTCCCAGATCCGAGGCAATGACAGACACATTCAGATGCTCATAGTCATTGAAGCCGCTAATGTGAGAGACTGTGGTGATGGTGCCATCGCGAGAATCGATCTGGAACAGAGGGGCCTGCATTTCCTGATGCCGTATGGAGTAGAGAACCAAGCCATTGCCATTGCCCACATTATCCTTGTCAATGGCCGTCAGTTGTTTGACAAATGTGCCCGGTTGCGTGCTCCGATCCAGATAGGCCTTGTACACGGGCAGCATTTGAGTGCGATCCGCCACATGGGCGATGTACTTGACCGCCTTGGTCTGATCATCGTAGCCTATAAACTCGGGCCGATTGTCATTGATGTCCAACACATTGACCTCCACATCCACGCTGCTGGACAGACGCTGCAGCGGAGGGGCATTATCGCTGGCAATGACGTGAAAGTTAAACTTTGCCCTTACTTCTCGATCCAATTGTCCATTGATCTTGAGCACACCCGAAGCGGGTTTGATGGTAAACGGCAAATCCAGATCACTTAGCGAATAAGTAATGTTGGCATTTTCGCCATAGTCCATGTCAATGGCCATTAGACGGCCCAACACGCTGTCCTTATACTCCCCTTCGGCTGTGTCAAAGCTGTACCAGGATTTCTTAAAGGTGGGAGCATGATTGTTCACATCCATGACCGTGAAACGCAGGCAGGTGGTATCCTTAAGACCATCTATATCGGTGACGCTTAAATTGAGAGTGATTTCAATATTGGCCGCCAGTGGATAGTTGACAGACAGTTCTCCACTTAGCTTGTCCATGGTAAAGTGCCGCACGCCCTGACTCTTGATTAAGGGCATGCCCGGAGATCGCTCCAGCTGTTCGCCCAACAGTTCGTAGTGTAAATGGGAGTTTTTGCCAAAGTCCTCATCGCTGGCACTCAATTGCAAGAGTTTGGTGGTCACCGGAGTATCCTCATAGATGGCAAATAAGGGACACTTGAGGCTCACGGCACGGGCCAATCGACGACGCAGCTTGGAGCGACGAGGAGAACCAGGTATATGATAGGGAGGTGGAGCCAGCATCATGCTGGCTGCAGCCGTGGGAGCTACCAAACCACTGGAGCTTTCCACAAAGTAAATCTCCATGTCAGTGGTATACTCGCGTATCTCCAGGCGAGAGTCCTTAAACACCGAAATGCGCTCAAAGATGGGAGCATTGTCATTGACATCCGCCACCAGTATAGTCAAATGGGCATAACCCGACAGACCTAAGCTGTCGGCGGCTATAATCTTCAGGTTATACAGCTGTTGTTTCTCCCGGTCCAAGCCCCTTTTGCCCGTATAGCTGATGCGGAAATAGGGACCCGAGCTGAGCTTGAAATTCGATTGCATAAACGAAGTATGCAGCTCCTGATACTTGAACTCATCATTCCACTGATCGGTTAGGTTAAAGATATTGAAAGCTCCTGTATTGGAAGCCATTCTATGCTGACTGCCGTTGCCACCGGAAGTGTCGTTCACATACTCTATGCTAAACTCTTCACTGTAGTCGCCCTGCAGCTGCACCCGAAACTCCGCATTGATTCCCTCGTCCGCATCGCTAATGTGTATGGCCTGGTTCATGGACAACTCTGTGTCCAGGGCACAATTCTCATTGATCAGTCCCACATAGGTCAAAGCATTAAACTTGGGAGCATTGTCATTGACATCATCTACCTTAATGTTAACCTGGTAAATGCCCGCTCCGCTCACCAGGCCCGTGCTGTACTCCACAATCACCGTCAGCTCATAGCTGGCCTGCTGCTCGCGATCCAGTCCGATTAGGGTTAACAGAGTGCCATCCTCCGTGATGGAAATTTTATTAACCACCTCCTGTTGATTGGCAATTATGTAGCGCAGTTTGAGATTGGTATTATCGCCGGCCAGACGACGTGGAAGACGTCGCTTGGATTTGGAGCTGCGACTGCGATTGCGGCTACGAAAACGACTGCCCAGGGTGAGATTACCCACTTTACCCGCGGACATTTCACGAAAGCTGCCCAGCTCGTTGTTGACCACATTGAGACCATTCTTGTACATTAGCTGACCAATGATGCCACCCACCACATTCTCCTCCACATGGAAATTAATTATGTTCATGTTGATCTCCCTGGAAAGAGACAAAAAATTTGATTCGATTATTGATGTGCTATCAAAAAAAATTTAATCGTCAGTAGATAACTTTTGTAGACTCCAGGGAAATGAAAAGTAAGCATTATCAGCATTTTTGAAGCAATCTTCGTCTATTGACAAAATTAAACCAACAAAATTCCTTAAGCTTCATTTACTCTAAGCGTAATGACGTTAAACTTGAGCAACAAGCAAACAAACAAATGCCTCGTGAGAAAAGAAATGGCCGAAAACTCGCGTCGTGGGAGAGCAAGCCGCCGAGCGTGCTAAAGGGTGATTTTTTAAGAGCTATAGGAAAGTTTAAAAAAAAAACACATAAAATTCAGAAATATGCATGAAATCTTTATTTGAATCGATAGTACGGTCCATATAATTTAATGTATGAAGATTATTTCATGCAAATGTTGACCGTGACTGCGCCTCAAATGGTCCATCCGCTTAGTCCAATTTTGGCATACTCTTTCCAACATTTCGGCCGGTATCTCACGAATAAATGCTTCAATGTTGTCTTCCAATGCGTCAATTGAAGCGGGCTTGTCTGTATAGACATGAGCATTAACATAGCCCCACAAAAAATAGTCTAGAGGCGCACGATCTAGGCGGCCAATTGACCGGTCCCGAACGTGAAATAAACTGTTCACCGAACTCGCCTCTCAATAAGTCCATTGTTGCGAGTGCTGTGTGGCATGTGGCACCGTCTTGTTGAAACCACATGTCATGCAAGTCAAGCTCTTGCATTTTGGTAGCGCTCACCATTCACAGTTACGTTACGATTCGCATCATCTTTGATGAAGTACGGTCCTATGATGCCACCAGCCCATAAACCGCACCAAACTGTGACTTTTTCTGGAGCTCTTGCAATGCTTCTTTAAAAACAAAAAAGCTTCGTCGCCAAGTCGGATGGGTCACAGGCTGCAGATACCGAATGTCCTTCTTTTGGAGCTTGGCTGCGAGGTCACAGCGCAGAGCACACACGGGGGGCTGTAGCCTCACACACTGTAGTGTCCGTTTTTAAAATAAAGGCCTGTTCTCAGAAGCGCGGAAAATTTAGCACGCTAAATTGTACTTTATAAATTAAGCGTCCACATAAATTTTTAGAGTGCCCATATATACGCCAAAGAGGCCAAATACAGAAACGGCCACACTGATGGTCAGCTGTTTTGATTTGTTTACAAACAAAATTTAAAAGATTTACCAAGTTGTATGCTGCGCAACAGGAACACAGATCTTTTGATGCCATCGCGTTGCACCAAGTTTCAGTTGAAGGTGTTGGGCGAGGATCTGCTCGTGATGTCGGGCTACTACTTAAGGGATTATTTGCATGTTTGCCTTTTGGGCAACAATAATTGTTAAGCATGCTGTAGTGGGATTAGGCTATCATCACCTGTTTGGCCTCCTCCAGACGTAACCGTCCGTGCCAACCGGCCGAGATGTCTCCAACCGTCGGGCGTAGGCATTGGAGACTGTTTTTAGTATGTCCCTTCATTTGTGGCCCATAGCTTATAGTTTCCTCGCGGTTTCAACTTTCTGTCCGTTTCCTTCTGCCGGTTGTTTTTCCTCCATTATCAATTTATGATGTCAAAATAAAGAGCTGCAGCCAATTCCGCCAATAGCATCAGCTGTTCATTCAATCCCAACTCACGATCCACTTTGCTATCGATACGTCCACTATCGTAGTATATGATGGGCATTTATTTAGCGCGTCTCAGAACACAGATAATAAATTCAGCCGCGGAAACTTTCCGTTTTATTTTACCATGTTACATCAAGAGGAAGAGGGAAATTTCACCAGAAGCTTTATTCTGATCGATGTATACCCACGCTGTCGGCACACGTGAAGTTATTCGAGAAATAATTTTCCAAGGAAGCAGACGTGTGTATGGTGATCTACTTAATGGAATTAAAATAATGTTAGAGGTTAACTAACCTAGTCCAGTGCAAATATCTAACAATTAAAGCGAGTTAAAAGCCTTTATCTCGGTATCAAACCGTCTAATAAAAAGTGCTAGTGATTTTGTTGTATGATTAAAGGTAAAGGAAAGAATAAGTGAACTGTTCGATTCTTATGTAGCTCTTTATTAGAATCCTCAATTGGGTCCTGCGGGACGAGAAGCGCATTCCAATCCTCTTGTGGTGGCTGCAACACGACGTTGGCCAGGTGGCGACACCGCCTTTTATGGAAACGCCCTAACATCTCTTGGCTTAAGTTCTAGTGCACGTGGAATTGCTTGTGTACAAACTGGACAGGCAAGCCTTCTAGAAGACATCATTTACCCCAGCGGCAGTCAAGATCCACATGCAGAAGCATTAGAAAATTACCCTGGACGAATCTAGTTTGGACTCTCTTCTAATTGATCAGAATATTATTGCGTAACTACTCTGTCGCCACGAGGCGATCATCACCTTACTCATACATGCGGTTATGTGTTTATTAAACTGGTGCCACTGTAAATGATCCGAGTTGTCAAGCCGGCCTAATGCTCACGCACCTTATCAGTGCAGTTTTCGGAGTTTTGTTTTGATTTAAAATTTTCAAGTTCAAGATCAAGATAATGAAGTTCTCAGCTGTTTCAAAGCTCATTATTCATTAAATCTCTTTGTAAAGTAATATTTTTGCTGCTGATGGTTAGAAGTTTTCTTAATATTTAAGTCTGAGCAAACGGTGTTAAAATGTATGTATGAGTTTGGTAGCCAATGGAATATCGAGTCGGTATATATATTTATGAATCTCTAATTGTTTAACAGCCTCTACACCTGTCATCTTTATCTTGGGCCCAACGATACGACGATGAAAACTTATTATGAAGGTATTGTGAGTAAAAGCTAACCGTTTTAAAACCTCAGTTATTTGAGTTATATTTATACGTATATATACTCTTGATTTGATACCAATTTGTCATTTCTACTATGGCTACCTTACTGATCGTTAATTGAACTCTAATTTATATAATTGTAATACTAATCTACTATAATAGTTAAGAAATGAAACGTTGGATCAATATGAATTTAAAATGAATATATTAGTTGGGAAATGAATACCTAAATCTTTTGTGTCTGCCAAGTACTCATGCTGAAATCTTATAGGAAAATGTGGTGAAGAAATTTGAATCTTTACAATGGGACGATACAAAGAATCATAGTATTGTCATGGAAGGGTGGGTAAAGAAGAGGGACGACTAACATCTAAGTTCCCTCGGCGATTAGAATCTCAGTGGATTTGATAAGGCGTGTCGGCGCATAGTTAATGATTTTCATATTTATTTTTCCTCTTTAATATTGTATTAGGTATAGTAAACGCGCACTTATTAAATGTGTTAGTGTGCAACCGTACAGCCCAGGCGAGTAAGAACCCCGACAATCCGGCGAGCTAGAACCGAGCATAGCGAGAGTGCGCTACTCCTCCTGACTGTACACCGGTTTCCTGATTCAGTATATTCCCACCAATTGAAAGGAGACCAAACTCTTTCCGAGGAAAGAGCCCAAAACGATTCGACTGCACCCCGGTACACTACAAAGCCGGGATCAAAAAATTCTTGCATAGTGTAATTTAGCTAAATTTTTATTAAAATAGAGATGATAAAGCTTCCACAAATTGGGTTATACGAGCCAAATTTTCACAAAAAAGTTTGTCCAAATTGTTTGCAATTGTGTGAACTTAGCTTTAGACCTATTGCCTTAATCTCCCATAATAGTATCAAGTCGTTCCAAAAGAAAATCCTTCTAGCCTCTTTATAATATGCAGTATTATTTTTGATACCCTGTACCCATTAAAAATGGGTAAAGGAACAAGTTGTGAAATGTATAACAGGGAGAAGGAAGCATTTCCGAACCCTATAAAGTATATATATTCTTGATCAGCATCAACAGCCGAGTCATTGTCCGTCTGTCCGTCTGTCCGTCTGTCTGTCTGTCCGTCTGTCCGTCCTGTATGAACAAACCGATCTCAGAGATGGTAAGAGATAGAGGTTTGACATGTATGGGACAAATGCGTTTTATACTTACGCAGATCAAGTTTATTTTCAATTTTTGCCACGCCCCCTCCCGCCCCCGCAATTTTGAAAAAACGTCATATCTCCCACAGTTTTGAAGATAGATGATTCGTACCTTCTAAAGATAGTTAGTCATTAGCAATATGTATCGATTTGCCGAAGAAATGATAAAAATCGGATGAGCGGTTCTTAAGTTATGAGCAAATAAGTGAATCACTCCCACCATCCACCGCCCACCCTTTCACAACCAACGCCGCACAATGTTAGAGAGAGAGAGAGAGAGAGAGAGAGAGAGAGAAAACTTAGAGATGAGCGCAGCAGCAGCACTGCATTCAGCTTCTCCTTTAGGTACAGAGTATATTATAGTCGGGCTTGACCGAATTTCTCACTTGTTTAGAGTAAAATTGTGGGCCGGGTAAAGTTCTTGTGCCCAATATCACATTTATTACGTCTTCCACCACAATGCATTCAACTCCATCATTGCACAACCGATTTGGTTTTTGTATGTCTTTAGTTTATTCCTTTGCTTCACCCTTTGTATCATTGACAGTATTGTGTTGGTTTTTTTTTCTTGTTTGCAATTCTCGAATCGACACGACGTTTTTGAATTGTTCATTAAGGTAAGCACCGATTTTTCTAGTTTTGGACTAAGAGCACCTTTTTCTTTGTCGTTTTTCGGCATGTTTTTCAGGGAAAACGTCTCCCCGAACCAAGTTATTTTTCTTTAAGTCCTAAACTCAGATGAGATAAATTTTTACGATATTTCCCATAAATAATTTAAAATTTTTAGACAGTTTCGAGTTGTGGGTTTATTAAAATAAATCAAACTGGGAAAAGAGGATTAAGTAAGGAGTGGAAATGCCTGTACACATACTAAATTCTATCCCGTTCCGTCGTAAGCGACACAACCAAATTTTCAAGTCGCGCGGAAATTCCACAATTAAAAATTATTCCGTTCCTGTCTTGTGAATGCTGAACAGACTATAGTATATTCTTCTTAAGAAGGTCTGTGTTGTGAATTTAGGGTCATGGGACATTTTATTTATAAGTGCGCACCTATATACAATTGTTTAATATTAGATCTCCAGGATATTCTTTTCTGATCAATTAATGAAAATCAACGCAGTACGAGACTAAACTATTTAAACATGTTAACATATGTGTCTTTATTATGCGGCAACCCAAAACAGGGAAACATAATTTCTAAAAAATAGAAAAAACGAGAAGGCCAAGCTAACTTCGTCTTTGCCGAAGTTTTTATACCCTTGAAAATGTTTTAATACATCAGAGTTTAGGAACGCCAGCATTAAAACAAACAATTTTTCGAAATAAAAACCCACTTCCTATGGCAGCTATAAGATATAGTCATCCGATTTTGACCAAAACTTCCAAATCTGTGTAAACGCGTATAATATTAATAATCGCTAAAGTGAGACGCGTTAACATTAAAAACAAAAAAGTTTTTCTCATTAAAACCAACTTTTCGACCGATAGTTCCTATGACAGCTATAAGATATAGTCATCCGATCCGGTCGGATCCGACATATTTACAGTGTGCAGTAAAAAAAGACTCTTTGCAAAGTTTTAAGCTCGATAGCTTTAAAACTGAGAGACTAGTTTGCGTAGAAACAGACAGACGGACAGACAGACGGACAGACGGACGGACAAAGCTCAATCGACTCAGCTCGTCACCCTGATCAAGAATATATATAGTTTATAGGGTCGGAAATTAATATTTCTATGCGTTGCAAACTTCTGGGCAAAATTATAATACCCTTTGCAAGGGTATAATAAGAGGCAAACTTAATTTTTCTTTTTTAAAAGCCGAAAAAATTAATACATTTTTAATAAAGGTCACAATTTCCGCTGCCATCTGATTTTCGAACTGCAAAGGCTAAATTAAAAAATAAACTGTTTTGGCAACACTGTTAATTATTCCCTTTCAAACACACTTTCATTGCGAAATGTTGTTATGAATTTTAGACGCTTAAATCGATGCAAATCTTTTAGATTATTAACTTTTAGCCTATTTTATTAACAAAGACTCGAAAATGAGATAAGAAGACAACTAATTTTTAGCAGACTGCTCACGTTATGTGTGCCATCACTTTTCGATTATATCGTTGAGGTCACGTACCACCACCTCTAACAAAAGACAAGCAACAGTTCACAGCAATGATACTTTTTCGGCTTCTAGCTTTGTGAAATTTTAACTACTTTATTGTGAAATACGGTCAACATACTGTTAAAGCTATCGATGTGTTTCGTATGTGCCATACGATTAAATTCAATTGGATGAGGCTGTTAGCAATTTGATTTTTTGTTTGTTTTTGTAAAAAAAGCACACACACACGCACACATCACGCTCTCACTCTCTCTCGCGCGCTTTCAGCAGAACAGCCTAGTCCACAACAGTCCACATCACTTTTTTGCGTTTTTTATACCCGTTACTCGTAGAGTAAAAAGGGTATACTAAAGTCGCGCAAATGTATGTAACAGGCAGAAGGAATCATTTCCGACCATATAAAGTATATATATTCTTGATCAGCATCAACAGCCGAGTCGATTTACCCTTGTCCGTCTGTCCGTCCGTCCGTCCGTCCGTCCGTCCGTCCGTCTGTATGAACATCTAGATCTCAGAGATGGTAAGAGATAGAGGTTTGACATGTATGGGACAAATGCTTCTTTTATCTGCACGCAGATCAAGTTTGTTTCAAATTTTGGCCACGCCCCCTCCCGCCACCGCAATTTGGGGAAAAAGTTATATCTCCTACAGTTTTAAAGATAGAGGATTCGTACCTTCTAGAGATAGTTAGTAATTAGCAAAATGAATCGATTTGCCGAAGAAATGATAAAGATCGGATGAACGGTTCCAAAAAAGTGAACCAAGCCCTCCCCCGCTACCACCTTAAACGAGAGCGTAAGTTAAAGTCGGCTCTAACCGACTTCGATATACCCGTTACTCATGAAAAAAATATTTTTAACAGTTTTCCAAGTGTTTCCCCCTTAGTGTGACCATCCAAAAAGTATGCAACATTTTTTAGGGTGGTAGCGGGAGGGGCTTGGTTCACTTTTTTGCTTATAACTTGAGAACCGTTCATCCGATCTTCATCATTTCTTCGGCAAATTGATTCATTTTGCTAATTACTAACTATCTCTACACTCCTGCCCAAAATTATACGACACCATGAAAATTTTAGTTTCGACCCTCGTAGGAGAATTGGAAAGCATAATACAACGAAATCAAGTATGCAGAATGAAAGCTTAATGAATTCGCTTAAAATCTGATATTCGTATCTCTGATTGCATCTCGCGTTTTCAAGTAGCATTAAAAAAGCAAAAAAGTTAGATTTTTTTTTCATGTCTGCAAGTGTATCAAAAATTATACGACACATGGCAATTTGTTGGATTTAGTTAACATTTTAGTCCTTAGAAGGTATATAAACACTGATTTAATAAATAATAGAGCACCCTTGAGCCTTTGCTACCCTTCGGGAAAAGTCTCTTAGGCATTGAATTCACCAAAATTTGTTAGTAAATTTTGGTCTAAAAGAGACCATTGGGCCAAATTTAGCTTTGATGCTTTCGACATTCTCAATTTTGTTGTTATTGGCGTAAACACGCCTGGCTAAGATACCTACAATGTTCTCGATTGGGTTTAGGTCAGGGGAGCGTGCTGGCCAATCCAGAACATTTATATGGTGATCACTAATAAAGCGCGGGTCTCTACTCTTGTGAATAGATGCATTATCTTGCGGAAAAACAATATCTCTTCCATATTTTTTCAAAAAATGGCAGAATAAGATCCTCCAATTACTTTTTTGTATTCTCCACTGTTCATCCTGCAGCTTGTGAAGCACAGATCAAGCGTTACAGACGCATGAAACGGCTCCCAACCTATTGCCGGATCCGCCTCCGTAATTGCGTTTGGAAAACATAAGTGGATCCTTACGCAAATCTGTCCAATAGTGCCGAAACCCATCTGGGCCGTCAGGCCAAATTTTTTTTTCATCAAAAAATATTATCTAAATGATAAATATTGAACAAAGCTGTTTAAAGAAAATAAAGCTAAAATTTTATAAAGAGTACCAGTTTCTCTCCAAGTTTTATTTCCACAAATTGAAGTCGTGCTGTTTTGTGGTGCGGCTTAAAGAACGGAAACTTTTTTAAGACTCCTCTGACAATGCACTCCGATGATTGCAGCGTCCACCAAACAATCATCCGTGACACAGGCGTACTGCAACATGCGGCAAGTGTGGAGCACAAAGCTATCGAATTGCTAGCTTTAAGTATTATGCGACTTTTTCGCGGTCAAACAACTTGGGTTTTCATCCAGAGCTATGCTTCATCCGGATTGTTCTAAAATTTTGTGATAACACATCGTGTTCGACCGATTTTCCGCGATATTTCACCACTTCACATTAAAGCCAACATCTTTGTAGGCTCTTATCCTTCCCTTTTCCTCGTCGGATAACAAACGCCCACGCGGCATTTTATTACAAATTCATTAAATTGTTAGCAGATATATAAACAATTATTTTTTGAAACCAAATCTTTATCTCTAGCCGCAATATTTTAAATATGTCGTATAATTTTGATACACTTGCAGACATGATAAAAATCGATCTTTTTCGCTTTTTTAACTGCTACTTGAAAACGCGAGATGCAATCAGAGATAAGAATGTCAGATTTTAAGCAGAATTCATTAAGCTTTCATTCTGCATACTTGATTTCGTTGTATTATGCTTTCCCATTCTCCTACGAGGGTCGAAACTAAAATTTTCATGGTGTCGTATAATTTTGGGCAGGGAGTGTAGAAGATACGAATCCTCTATCTTTAAAACTGTAGGAGATATAACTTTTTCCCAAATTGTGGGGGCGGGAGTGGGCGTGGCCAAAATTTGAAACAAACTTGATCTGCGTGCAGATAAAAGAAGCATTTGTCCCATACATGTCAAACCTCTATCTCTTACCATCTCTGAGATCTAGGTGTTCATACAGACGGACGGACGGACGGACGGACGGACGGACGGACGGACGGACGGACGGAAGGACGGACGGACGGACGGACGGACAGACGGACAAGGCTAAATCGACTCGGCTTTTGATGCTGATCAAGAATATATATACTTTATATGGTCGGAAATGATTCCTTCTGCCTGTTACATACATTTGCACGACTTTAGTATACCCTTTTTACTCTACGAGTAACGGGTATAAAAATGTTGCATACTTTTTGGATGGTCACACTTAGGAACGCGGGAACACTGTTAAAAATGTTTTTTCATGAGTAACGGGTATATCGAAGTCGGTTAGAGCCGACTTTAACTTACGATCTCGTTCCCAATTAACAAAGAAATTTTCCAAATTTTCTTTCTTAGTGCGCGCCTGCATATATTAACGAAGGTCAATGCCAAATCTCAAACCTGTAGTATAAGCCGTTTAGGCTGTGGCTTGATAATATGTCAGTCTGTCAGTCAGGCTTACAGATTTATATATATAGATATATAAGTTAGATTTTGTATTTCACACAAATTATATTTTAGCAATTTTTATGTGCATCATTTCAGTTCGATAGCTTTTAAACAGAGAGAGAAAGACTTGTTTTGGGTAGAAACAGACAGACAAATGGGCGAACAAAGCTCCATTGACTCAGCTCGTCGCCCTGATCAAGAATATATATAGTTTATAGGGTCCATGTTTAAATACATTTTCCCTTTGTTAAAGGCGGATTTCGCAAACATTTCACAAAAAATAACTAATTTACATTTCAGCAAACTGCCACATCCCAGTATTTGAAGTCAAATAATAAAGTTTCATCATAAATAGAGTCTGGCAATTATGTCATATTTGCAAAATTAGTTATTAAGTTACTTAGTATACTATTCTACTACACTTACTCGATGACTGGTCTTAGAGGCACCTTCTGCTCTGGTCTGGTCACAATATGAATGGTGAGATTTGTTATAAGTACACCCTCATCAGTGAGCTCCGTGGATGCAGTTGTGGTAAGTGGTGATGCGCTACGCGACACAATCAGTGGCTTTGAATTGTTGGCGAAGAGCTAAAGAAGTTTGAAATGATTAGATATCGTAATCCAAATGATTACTCCTCTGCAAAGTACTCACATAATTGGCCACCGCTTCAAAGTTATAGACTTTGCGCGTAAACTCCGACAACTCTCGTATCACTGTTATAATACCCGATCGCTCCTCAATGGCAAAGGGCACACCCTCCGAATAAGTGTGCAGTAGATCATACATAATTTCGTCCTCCCCATCGTATATCAGGGTGGTGCGCACCTGACCCACAGAAGTGCCAAGTGGCGTGTTAGCACCCACCCAAAATTCATAGGGTGCTCCCACAAAATCAATAGCCTGATCATCGATGGTCGCATAAACCTCAATGGTAATGACAGCCAGGGAGAAGCGACGCTCCGAGGGATTTGTGGGCTGATCACTGGCCTCAACAAACACGGCTATACGTCCACGTCTCAGTGGACCTCCCACATAGATGGTGCCATTTTTGGTATCCAATCGAAACGGTATATAGCCACTACCCTTGGGACGCTGCAGTTCGTAGAGCAATTTCCCGTTGGGTCCCTCGTCCGGGTCGTGTGCCGCCACCTGTCCTATCTTGTAGCCTATGGGTGCGGTAATGGGTACCTTGAACTCATATAGATTGCCATGCTCGAACTTGGGTGTATTGTCGTTGGTGTCTAAAAGGGTAATTTCCACTTGGACACGACTGGGACCCGGCTTCTTGAGATGTTTGTCGTCTAGATATGAGGGATTACGTTCCAAGGCTTCCACATTCAGTTGTATAGACTTGCGTTGCTCACGATCAAGTAAACGATCATCACGCACGGTAATCCAGCCTGTGCGTGAATCAATACGAAAGGCACCTCCAGCCTCCTTGGTCTCCACCAGGTTATACAGAAACTCTGCATTTTCGCCCTGATCACGGTCAATGGCATTGACTTGCAGGACACTGAAACCGGTGGGCAGGTTCTCCACTATAGAAATGTTATAGAAATCGGCCTCGAATTCGGGAACATTGTCATTCAGATCGAGCACCTCCACTTCAATGCTGTAATCAAAGATGAAAGATCAGTAAACGCTGATCACTCGATGGGATACCAAAGAGCATAAAATGCATGGATAAGATGAACATAATAATACAAATAGTTTGCACATTCATAAAAATATATAAGCATCTAAGACGTTTAAATGTGTTCGATTGCGCAGTGCCATAAGAAGCCGTTTCTTTCGTCTGGTTTGATATTAAGTCCTAGACAACGCTAATAAACTTTCATATTCTTAGATTTTCAGATTTAATGTAATGAACTAAACTAAGTGGATGGGGATAAGCATTTGTAAATATCATTCCAAATCCGTCCGAGAGATGTGTCTATTCATACCCCACAATATGAGATTCCCCGACTAATATTCCATTTCAAAATTTTTCAAATCCCATTTTATTTGCTACAAAGTAAAATTTTTTTAGATTTAAGCCTCGTACGGAGAACGACAGAAAATTCCTTTCGTCACAGTATTTCACAGAAATAGAAACATCACATAAGCATCAAAGCAAAGCCAAAGTCAAGGTATACTAAACAAGGTAGCGGTGTCGAAGTTCCTCTCTAATACTGATTCTCCATAAGTAAGCAAACGTTGTAAGCGATTTGTGATTTGACACTAAGCGAGTACAGACACAAATATAAGGAGTTGTGAGAGAGCGAGTGCGCCTACCTTGTTTAGTAAACCTTGGCCAAGGTGCTTCAATTCATATTAAATACTGTGACGAAAAGAATTTTCTGTCGTTCTGCGGACGGGGCTTTAAGGGAAAAAATTACTTGAACATATATTTAACCCATTCAAATCGGTTAAGCGGTTCTAAACATAAACGAGTTTTTTTGATTTACTCCAATAGCGATTAGAAGACTAAAAATTTAGGAGAGTGACTTTCTCATTGATGGTAACAACATATTTAATTTTGGTGCTGATCGGAGTGGGGGCAGTTTTTGTATGCTCCCTCTAGTACGGCCGACCGACGCTATATCAACGTTCCGTCGACGATATTGTGACTGTCGTTGACGCTGCTTATTTCCCTCACATGGGCTCGACTGACGTATTTTCAAGGGGTGTCCGCTCAATACGTAACGACTCTCCAGGCACGTAGGTCGACCCAATGCCTGCAGAAGCTACGTACGACGCTCGATCGCCCAATGACAGATGTCGACTTTGTCGACACTCGTCGCGACGCTCTTTTAACCCAATTCCATGTTTGGAGCGACATAAGCGATGCTCTTCCGACCAATGCCTGCAGGGTATAACCTACGCTCTTCAACCCAAGAGAGATGTTTCTCTCTTGACGGCAATGTTTCACTGGCATGTTGTGAAATATTTTGTTCGGTTTTCTTTTTTTCTTTCCTTTTTTTTCACCCTCCTAACGCCTCTTTCTCTCTCTCTCTCTCCTACAATTTTAACAGGCGTCACGACTCATCACCGTACAAAGAGCAACGCTTGGTTAACGAATAAGACCGACTGACCCCAGCCGTACTAGAGGGCTTATTCTGCTATGCCCTTTACGAAAGACTGCATATTTTATTTTTGTCAATTGGATGCTACAAAGGCAAGCCTAAGTATCAAAATAATCATAAAATCCAAGTAATGCCTTCCACTGGTATTGTATTGAAAAGTCCAATATACAAAGGTCCAATATAGATACCGAATACATTTAATGCGACAATGATTTTACAATTGAAGATGCATATTTTGATAAAACTGATTTAAATACAAAACATCCCTCAATCAAAGAGGCCCTAATAAATTTAGAATCAGTGCGAGAGTACGTTTCTGATAATGAACGGCTTCAAAGGCTTTTGAAGACATTAAGGAACTGAACCTATAACTTTAAAGTAAATTTGAGTACGCAATAATCTTTTAATACCATATGACTAAATTCTTAATTGTTTAGTAGATAAAACAAGTATGCGATATTTTGAAGAAAATAATTGTTTAATTATGTAATATAATAGTTAAATAACACATAAAATAAATGCATTAACTATCTGTCATTAAAATAAAATGAACATTTAACTCAATTGCTCATATGCATTCTTTTGCTTACAACCGATAGATTGCTTACGTGCAAATGATTTGCATATATCCGATTACCGCTTAAATGCAAATATCGCTTATATGCAAAAATATTGCTGCATTATAGCAATTGCATATTAGCGATATTCACTGACATATATCGATGTGATATTCCCTGTGAAGATCCTAAGCGCTTTTAATGTGATATACATATCCAACAGTTGCCATTTGGGATCAAAATATTGTTATCGATACACATGACTTTTCTCTCAGCACGATCTTTTAGATTCCGCCGCCAACACTAATTTAACATTGAATTAATTTTTGATGCCTTATTAGGGATCAATGGGCGTATTCAGCGGATAATTCCGATTAGCGATTACCGATTTACTGATTTGAATTGATTGCATAATTTAAGATATTCTGTGACTTTAGTACTGTTCATCAATGCAAAACACTCACACAAAATTTCCAATAATTATGTTTTAAAAGATAATTTCATGTCTGTCTGTTTCAATGTCTGTACAAAGGTAGGCTGACCCAGCAATCGTTAACCAATCATTCGTTTTATTAAATTTCTATTGAACAAACATGATTGTCAAATTTCCCAATCCCAATCGGCAATCACTGTATTCAGCAGGTAAAATCGGCAATCATAAATCACAAATCGTAAATCGGAATTATCTGCTGAATACGCCCAATATTTCTGTTGCTAATGCTCATTATATAGACTAGGGGTGACCACGGCCTATGTGCGCATAAAGCACATCCGTAATTTTTCTGCGCTGATTCAGACCTGAGAAGTAGGAATCAGGCCTGGATATTAGGTGGGTATTAATACTGACTCTATAGCTGGATAAATCAAATTTATGAGTAGAAATAGTACGCTAGACAAATACTTGTGTTGCAGGAACAGCTCATACAACAAATGCAACATTGTTAAGTTCTTTACAATGATAGTTTAACCAAAAGGTGTGAGTGTCGTCAACACTCACGAGGCTATGATGTGAAACCTGATGCTAAATTTAAGAGCTGTTTAAGGACTGTTCAGCCACTGTTAAGAAACTGTCAAGTCACTGTTAGGTCACTGTCAAGACACTGTAAAGTCACTGTTAAATCACTGTCACGGTCACTGTTAAGTCACTGTTTTGTCACTGGTTAGTCACTGTCAAGTCACTGTTTAGTTGCTGTCAAGTCACTGTTTTGTCACTGGTTAGTCACTATCAAGTCACTGTTAAGACACTGTTTAGTCACTGTTAAGTCACTGTTAAGACACTGTTAAGTCACTGTTTAGTCACTGTCATGTCACTGTTAAGTCGCTGTCAAGTCACTGTTTAGAAATTTTTAAGACACTGTTAAGTCACTGTCAAGTCACTGTTAAGTCACAGTCAAGTCAATGCTTAGTCATTGTCAAGTCACTGTTTAGTCACTGTCAAGTCACTGTTTAGTCACCTCTTCTTTCCGCCCATTTTCACTCCTCTCCCCCATGGGCACTCTGCTAAAACAACAACTCAAAATATGCTGAGGTCAGCGTCACGTGACGCTGAACTCAAATTTTACTCCTACTATAACCTTCCGTACCGAAATTAAAGATGTTTTACATCAAAAAAAAAAATTGAGTCTCAAAGATAGCTTTTTCTCTTCATCAGAAAATAAACATGGTAAAGAATCATTAACTCTCTTATTTACACTATTTGGTACAGAGCTTTAAAAAATAAATGTAAAAGATGTCCCTTCCATGCATTGTATAATCTTTGCTGTCACTCACCGTGCTAGAGCCTTCTTAAGAGGATTATCCTTCTGCCTGGCCTCCAGTTGTAATACAAAACTATTTCCCGGTAAACTTTCTTCCTCCAAGTCGATTTCCTTTTGTAGATACATCACTCCATTGTGGGGATTCACGCGAAACAATTGACGCTCATTGCCAGAGATAATGTCATAGATCAGAGTGGCATTTAGCGAATCCTGATCAAAGGCCATAATGGGTGGTGCAAAATATAGGGGTATACGTACGGGTACCCCTGTCATGGGATAAAACTCATTGATTTTGGTGCGATAGACACCTTCTGTGAACTTGGGCGGCAGATCATCCACATCGCGTACATTTATGGTAATTGTGGTATTGGCCTGATTGGCGGGCGTGCCCCTATCCCAGGCAAACACCGGCAGCTTAAATTGCCGAATGCCATTGTCAAAGTCCAGCTCGCGCTTTAAAATCAGCAGCGGACGATGCGGACTCTTCAGAGCAAAGTACGGACTGCCATCGCTGGACAGCTGTTCGGGTACAGTCGACATGCTGAAATGCACCTCCGAGTTGGGTGTATTGGGTTTGTCCCTATCAAAAGCCTGTACGCCCTCAAAGATGATGCTCTCCACAGAAGTATTCTCATCCACATCGATCACATAGGGCACATTA
This sequence comes from Lordiphosa stackelbergi, assembly GCA_018904235.1. Classification (NCBI taxonomy): domain Eukaryota; kingdom Metazoa; phylum Arthropoda; class Insecta; order Diptera; family Drosophilidae; genus Lordiphosa; species Lordiphosa stackelbergi. The sequence goes on from JAEIFU010000979.1 coordinate 46,435, forward strand.
AGAAATTCGGGAGCATTGTCGTTGACGTCCTCAATGTAGACTGTGATGGACAGGTAGCTGCCCTGTAAAGTAAGAATGTTGGACTGAGAGCATTAGACTCTGATTGTTAAAGGGCCTTGCCACTTACCTCCTCCAACTTCTCCTGCTTGCCGGCGCAGAGTATGCGAAATTTCAGCAAATTCCGCGGCACATCGCGATCCACCAGACGTTCCAAGGAACGCGCTAGGCTAACCACCAAAGTGGTGGCATTGTGTTCGGTGAGATTAAAGTATTTGTGATCTCCGCTGGCATCGGCCCCCTTAAGCGCCACCGTGGAACGTGGATAGGCCTGCACTCGAAGTATCTCCTTGCCCACCTGCGCATCTTCCCTTAGACGTATGAAGCGCACACCTTCGCTTTCCGCCGAAACACCATCCAGTGAGTGAAACACACAGCCGCCGCCAGTGATAGCTAAAGTGGGGCAAAAACAAAATGATTAGAGATCACCAAAAACAGAAAAATAACATTGACAAATTGTTGTTGCCCGCGTTTGGCATGCAAATTTCGCGCACTGAGAACCGAAAACGGAAAAAGCGACCACAATTGAAAATCAAGCACCCACCCGACCATAAGGCAACGCCACGCCGCCGCGTTGACGTGCGAAACTAATGTTGGCGCCTAACCGAAACTTTCTACGTTTGTCGCGTGGACGGCCCCTGCTCAAGTTGCAACACTTTTCCACATGCATTCAACTGTCGGAGGAGGAGCCCTGCAATCAGCTTGCGAATTATTTGCTTGCCGTTCCCACCCTCATGACATAATTAACCATTTTTTTCTTATTTTCCGCTGCTCCGCAGTGACAAGAAGACACACGAAAGCCAAGTTGAGTTGTCTGACTAAGTGACTGACTGACTTACTGACATTTTTCGGAAGATCTTCTACGGCGAGAAATTATCATTGTTGTTGTTGTTACAGTGAAATCTTCAGCTTGGCTCTGGCTGTCGCCTGTCATCTTCATTTGTTGTTTTTTCCTCAGCAATTTTCGTGGGCTTTGCTTGTTTATTGTTTTATTTCAATTTTTTCTGCCTGTTGATGGTGTTGTTCATATTATTATTGCTGCTGCAGTTGTAATTTGAGTTTGCCGTTTCTATTATTTACTTGCAGTTTCTAGTTCACTTCGGTGTGAATTGTTTGCGTTGAGCGAGCGCAAATTCCATGAATATGGAAATGTAATTCCGCTGTGGTTCCAAAATGAAACCCTTTTTGGGCAGGATGTGGCGAGCACCTGAATCAAATGGAGGAAACTTATATAATTCAAAGAGATAAATTAGCCGATCGATTTGTCCAGTACTTTTTGTCTTTCTTTATTTAATCTTTATTTATTATTTTAATCTCTTATTAACATCTCACAAGGTTTGTTTCAATTGACGAGGCATTTCACACTTTGGTCTTTTGGCCCTTAGCGATTTACGTTGAGTTCATTTGAGTGATTAAAATTGATGCTTAGCAGTTTAGGAAACAACCAGACAGTTAATGGAGGGATTTTGACAATTTCATAAGACATGATTTCGCCATAGATCACCGCGATATCACTTAGTTTTGAAACGACATAATTCCGCCGTTAAATAAACGACAAAGCACAACATGGAATAATGCCGTTTAGTGACCAGAAGCTTGTTTTCGAAATGTCGACGATGTTAATTTTTGGACTTAGCTTCACCGTATCCGAAACCGTAACCCTCACCAGTAAAACCAATTCAAAATTTCTCCCAAAACCGTAACCGAGAAGAGTGCAGCTAACCCTAATCTTTACCCTCCTCATCTTTCCTCATACATATGAGAGATAACACTGGATGCTGGCTAGTTTAGCTGATCCAAAAATGCACGCATTCGGTCAAATTTGGCAGCAGCTTATTCAGATTTTTTTTTCTGTTACCTAAGGTGTGGGACAAGACTAGCGAAATTGTTACACCATGTGATTGTCACAGTTTTAGCACCAGCAAAAGTGGCATCAGCAAAATTTATTAATATTATGTTTATAAAACAATAAATTTCATTATTTTTAATGACTTAACATCCGAGATAGTATGTGTTACTTTTGGTGTACCGCAAGGTATTCACCTAGGACAACAAAGATAAGAGTTTGCTGGGTTTCACTAGGCGTTGGCCTAAAGAGTTTGACGATCCACATATAACCAGACTTCTCTCAGTATTGCTTCTATCAAGATATACTGGAGTTGGTTCAATAACAGTTTCTTCTCTTCGCACTTAGGGGCTTAAACTAGGCTGCTGATTGCCGTTTACCTCCTTATATAGATAAGCTACGCCTTTTCAGCTTGCCTACTCTAAAAGACCGTAGGACTAGTCAAGGTGTAATTTTTCTGCATAAGCTGGGTGTTGATGATGTAGATTCATCTCTCCTCCTAAGTCTTCTCATTGTTTTTCAAGGGTGCAGATCAAATTACGCCCGTCATGATCCTTTCCGGGTCCTGTGCGATAACTTTAACGACCTTTCCCACATATTGTCGGTTCAATGCTCCCACTACATCAATTCCCGTAATCTATTAGCTTTTTTGTCTGCACCGAGTTTGTAAATCTACTGCGCCGGCCAATCGATGTGACAAGCAGACAATCGTTTGTATTCAAATAAACAAACAAATAAATTGGGCCGCTTTTGTCAGCATGGTTTGTAATAGCGAGATTTTATACTAATAACTGTAACCGAAACCCGAAACAGAATTATGTTAATAACCGTAAACCGTACCGCAAGCGATATCCCACAACCGTAACCGGAAAAAGGCGATCGGCTAAAACAGTATCCATAACCGTAACCGTTATTCGTCTCGGTTTTAATCTCTGCTGACTGGTGCATAGAAAAAAAGGCCAGTTAAAATCGCATTGAAATTTCAAGTACGTGTCATACTACCTAAATAGAAAACGAAAGGATTGGAACAATCCTAGAAGGTTTATTTGATACTTGGAGTACCAACGATCTTGAAAAATAATTTATTCGTTCTTGAATTTTGCTCTTGAAATTGAGCTAAAATCGTTCTCAATATGGTTCTTACAGGCAAGGGGAGTGAGGGAACGAAAACTTTGAGAGAATAACGTGGGACGCGCTCTCCCAGAGAGAAACAGCGCATGCGCAGTTTGTCGTTCTCAGATGTTAATGTGGGGCCGTCAATTCATTTAATGTTGAACATTAAGATTGTGCAAAAGTAATCGATTAAAGGACTGTAAAATAAAAAGACAATGTTTTAAACACCACATTTAACAATAAAACAAGTAAGAGGGTTACGTTCGAGTGCCCCGACAGCAAAATACCCTGTGCCAAGTAATGTGATTCCTATGGCTTTAAATTCCCTTTATTTTGAAATTTATTTGAATCAATGTGGAGGCGCACATGCATATCTTCGGTGTTTTTGCTCGGATCTTATTATGGCATACATATAAATATTAAGGCACTATGTTCAAAGTTAAAAATTGTGGCTCTGACAGTTTTTCGCGGTTAGAAGGAAAAGGAGGAGGAATTTGCCAATTCTGAAGCAAACTGGCCAACCGGTCAAGCACACCAACGGCGTTCATTCTTAAATATGTTTTCGACACGACTTGTAGCTTATGGAGAATAGTCGAGTTGGTCTGACCGTGCACTACTGTGTGTGTTCCAGTCTTCAAGGTATCGAGTCCCAGTAAAAAGAAGGTCAACAAAATTATTATCTATGTGTGGCTATCTCAACATCAATCACAGCTTAGACAAAAAGTTGGGTGGTAGTTTATGATGATGACAGTGGGGTCAGTTCGGGGTCGGTCGTGTGTCACTCACACACCCGTTTGCCCATTTGTTATTCAATCACGTAAGAAAGGCTTAACGGATTCGGATGAAATTTGGCACTCAGATAGTTGATTACTTGGACTTGAACATATGCTATATAACTTTAAACTTTAAATGGTCAAAAAACCGCGAAATTTGTAAAGTTATTTTAAAAGTATTTATTAAGGGGTATTCTCCATGTCCAAACTTTTTTTTATCGATTTTTTTGTTGCATTAATTTATAGCTTGGATAGTTAAGAATATCGCCCCAAAAGGATTTTTTGAATTTCGAAATACTTTAGAAGATATAGCCTTTTTAGTCGAACAATGTCTTCGCTAAAACAAGAAATATTTGACTAAATAAATTTTGAGTGAATAAAGCTGTGAAATAACGGCTGGTTCTTTAATTTGTATGATAACATGTAGTCGCCTCAGATCGACATCAATTACACAGCCCAACAGTGTTTTTGGTACAGGTCTATTTTTATCTGATTATGTTAATATTGATTGCATTGAACAAAACCGCATCATTGGTTTTGTCCTATCAGCTCTTGTTTCCAAGATATGGCGGAAAAACGAAAAAGTTAATTTTTTGGCACTGTAGGATTTATGGAGGCCACACTAGGCACAAATATGTGAGTTTATGAGCTATTTGCGATAAAAGATAAAAGGCGCCACACAAGTACAGCGGTAAGTGTCTAAATTGACCTCTAAAGACAGACATTTTTCGATTTATAGCATTTTTATTAAAATAAATCATCCAGTTCAGGCCAGCGCGGCTCTTGGATTAATATATTCGCCATCTGAGCATATAGTCCAACATATGATTCAATTTTGTGATTTTTATGGCATTTTAATCAGTTTATTTGACAAAGTTATAGCCTGTTAAATACAAAAATACATATTTAAATTTATGGGAGGAAGACTAGATTGTCAGTAAAAAATTTTATAGGAGCTGTGAAAAGGCTACTTGTTTCAAAATAGAATTTATCATCTACATGTAAACATACAACACTTTATGCCTAATCAAGTAGCCTCTTTACAGTTCCTATACAGATTTGGAGTGACAATCTAGTTTTCCTCCCATAAATTTAATAATGTATTTTTGTCTTATAACTTTGCCAAATAAACTGATTTGAATGCCATAAAAATCACAAAATTAGACATATGTTTGGCAATATGCTTAGATGGCGAAAATAATTATCAAATACCCGCGCTAGCTTAAACGGGATGATTTATTTTGATAAAAATGCCATAAATCGAAAAATGTCTGTCTTTAAAGGCCAAATTAGACACTTTCCGCTGAACTTATGTAGCGCCTTTGATTTTTTAAAAATTCATTGATATGTACTTTATCGCAAATAGATCATAAACTCACATATTTATGCCTAGTGTGGCCTCCATAAGTCCTAGAGTGCCAAAAATTCAACTTTTTCGTTTTTCCGCCATATCTTGGAAACAAGAGCTGATGGAGCTAAACTAAAACAAGTTTTGGAATCACTGAGCATAAACTTATCATATTTTTAAATCAACAGGGCTGCACCTCACAAAGTTGGTCATTTTGTTGGCCCCTATAATCTTCATAAAATCAGCAATTAATGCTTAGTGTGGCCCACAAAATTTCTAGAACGGCAAGAAGTCGGAATTTTAGTTTTTCGCGAATATCTTGGAAACGGAAACTAAGATATGGCTTTGACATACCAACTCGTAATCAGCATGAGTAGGCGAGCAGGAATTAGTTAAAAATGCTCAGGATACTTTTCGCTGTAGAACAGTGTAATTACTAAATGTCTCTAGAAGGTACGAACCATCTATCTACAAAACTGTGGAAGATATGACGCTTTTTTCAAATTGCGGGGGCGGGAGGGGAGTGGCAAAAATTAAAAATAATTTTGATCAGCTTGCAAGTATAAGAAGTTTATATCCCATACATGTCAAACGTCTACGTGACCTCTATTAAACCTCTTGTGAAAGAATTCTAAAATATTTTTTTTTATATTAAACTTTAATATTTATTTGAAAATTTAAATATTAACATTTAAAATTAAAAAATTTTTTTTTATTTTTTATTTTTATTTAAAATTTAAAATTTTTTAATTTTTTTTTTTTTTAAATTTTTTTTTTATTTAATTTTAATTTTTAAATATTTTAATTTTTCATATAAAAGTGTGTATAACTTTTTTGTTTTCGATGTTAAAGATAAATCCGTCAATGACTTCTACGGGGGGTATTGAGAACACAATGAGCAAATTGAAACCGATTCTGTGTTTGTATTCGGTTATATTCGAGTTTTCAAAAAATAAGTCACAAACGGTACAAGCAGGTCTGTGCAGACCTATACGTAATATGAATGGTATGGCATGCGATTTTGTGAACTAAAGTGCAATTATTTGTGGGTTTTCCATTACAAATGGCGTCAGCATCATGTTTTGATGATGATTTGTTGCACGTGGTAAATCGCACCAGAAGATATCAAATTTATCAGAAGAAGATAGGAATCAAATGGAAGAAAGATTTGCCGAATGGTTGGCCAGTACTGATGAAAAGGACGAAAATCTCGAGTCATTCGAAGACGACGACGACACTGATCCTTAGAAGACGCGGCTTCCGATGCTGAAACGGACGTCGTCATAAAAGCTGAGGATCCATATGACGGTGATGATAATTTAGAAGATTTCTATGAAGTCGCCGCAACTGCCACCGAAGCGCTTGAAGCCGTCGACATGAGCAAAGAACAACGCTCGTCAGGCTCAATTATAAAATACCGTTGACAGGATGGCAAGCTTTGGTCAAGCGCTCCGCCGGCCACAGGTAGAAATCGTGTGCATAACACGTCACTATGAGTCATGAAGGTCCGGCTCGAGGGATTATCCGAAATCCCATCTCAATATTTTAGTCGCTAATAACACCTGAGATCGTAAGTATAATTATGCGCGAAACTAACCGAAGCGCCCAGGAGCTATGCCGTCAATGGTCAAACAAGAATCGTGACCAGCCTCCACGAACTTTGACGAAACCTGTTACTGAGAATGAAATATTCGCCTTTTTGGGCTTAACTTTGTTTGCCGGAATATTCGGGTCAAACTGTCAGCCTGTTCTTGAGTTGTGGGGCCTGCAACGGAAGCCCTATTTACAGGGCGACGATGTCTGCGCACCGATATAAAACCCTTCTAAAATATATTCGATTTAATAGCAAGTTGGCAGCCATCGACGATATTTGAAACATGTTTATGAAGAACTTGGAGCGTCTATATGTACCGGTGCTCGATAACTGTTGACGAGCAATTGTTCCCGGTACCGAGGCCGTATGCGCTTTACCTAGTATATACCGTCGAAACCTTCCAAATACGGAATAAAAATCTGGTGGATGTGTGATGCCAATTCCAACTACACACTGAAAGGATTAATATATGTTGGAAAACAGGCAAATGAAGAGCGTGCGGTAAATCAAGGAGAGAACATTGTTCTAAAAAAATGTCGGAAAATACGCCGGTTCTGGACGAACATGACTTGGCCGCGGTTTTGATGACAAAACGATTGGCATATGTAGGCACCATGCGCAAAAACGAAGCCTGCATACCGATCCAAGTCGAGATGTATTTAGCACAGTATTTGGTTACCACAATAATATTATCTCGCTATGCTCATACGTGCCAAAGGGAAAAATCTGTTGTTCTCATCTCTACCGAGCATTATAATAGCACCGTCGACTTATCGAAGTCATCGAAGAAGCCATTTCAAATTTTGGACTACAATATGTATAAGTCCGGAGCGGACACCATGGATCAAATGGTTGGCGGCTACATCACGCCAACGGGGCACAATCCGATGGCTTAGCTGCATTTGACATTCATGACAAATTGGGGCATATCAAGAGGAACGACCGGAGACGAGTCTTCCTTATGGAATTGGCAGAACAGCTTGTGTTCCCTTACATGGAACCGAGAGCAACGAATCCTATTGTAAGTGGTATTCAACGCGTCAAACAGGCAATGGCGTTATTCGGTGCAGGGGTAAGCATTTCTTTTTTAATCTATTCAAATTCTTAACTCAATTAATCAACGTTTTTCGCAGGTAGCTACAGGTCCACCGATAGATGTTCAACCTGCCCATCCGCTTCCTCTAGCTACTCGACCATCGTGTTCGCTGTGCTATAAAATTGATAAATGGCAGCGAAAAACGCGTTTTTATTGCATGTTTTTGCAAAAACACGGTTTGTCAACAGCGTTCACAAACCAGATACACGTGGATTGAATGCCGGTCGTAGACTTAACTTTCCTATTTATGCTTAATAAAAAAGGATATATTGTTAGCTAAAGTATAAAAGTATGTTTTAATTGTTCACCGTGTGTTTCCCAGCGTTAATCTCATTTACACATTATTAGGATATCTGCCTATGTATTCCCATACAAATCCCATATAGGTCTGCGCAGACCTGGTTGTGCCATTTAGCGCCAAATCCCTACCTCCTCTAGTTTTATTTATATTAATAATTTTTTTTTTTTTTTTAATTTATTCTTTAATTATTTTTATATTAAATTTTTTTATATTAGGCGGTCGGTTCCGACATATTAGAGATTGAAGATTGGATAGATGGCAATTGAAGACACATTTATAATGGGTAAAGACAAAAACAGCAAAGTTTGCCAAATTTTCATTTGAATATTTGCGAAAGCGCGTTCTTTGCTAAATAGAGCCGTAGATTGAACAGTCGGAAATATGGCGAAATTTGCATATTTTTCTTATGTAGATTTGATGGATGGCAGTAGCAGGCGGATAAAAACTGGAAGTGTTAATTAAACTGTCGAAAAAATCGCCAAATTTCCAAAATGGTCATCTGAGCTTAAATTTTTCGCAAAATGTGCAAAGTTTAATGAGTTTTGGGAATCATTAAAATTTGATAGATGGCAATCATTGACACGTAAATGATCGAACGGTCCAAAATATATCGAAATTTTCATAGACGGGTAAATAAGAGGTGTCGGTCAATCGGTTTAAGGAATACCATTTCCATTTGCATTTGCAGTATTCTTTTATGAAGTTAGATGGACATGAAGACGGGAAAATAGAAGGTGTAATACCAAAGTTTTAAAAACAGTTTTTATGAGTTTAGATTATCATGAAGATTGAATTGATGGCAATTGACAAGTAAGCGTCACGTCTTCGTTTTGTGTTTAAAATTTTAAAGGGTAAAGTTTATAAAACAAGTTCTAAAAAATAATTCTTAATCATTTATAATGTTATTAATGATAGCCTGCTCGATTGGCACAATCGACCACTGTTTAGAGTAAGGAAGAATAGTCCAAGCTTTGATATGTTTTAAAATTTGTCCCAAAACGATCTTACCGAAACAAGTCTGTGTCAAACATTGTCCAATTTGGGACTACACTAGATTGGGTTGAAACCTTTCCTTCTCTACCATAGTAAAGCAGCATGTCCGTTCCATAATAATAATAGAATTTAATACACTTGCGTTTAACACTTTCCCGTATGTTGACTCTCGTAACGGTCAACAGTTCTCATTTCCCACAAACATAAATGTCATTCACATTCGCACGACAACGATTTAATTCATAAATGCACAATTCACATTTGTGGTAAACTCTTTAAGCACTTGTCGGATCATAATTCTTAAGTTTATGCGCTCATTCCAAGTAACACAAACAAATTAAATTTGTAATTAGAACATTAACACATACCACTTTGGTTCACTTGGGCGAGTTCACGGTGTTCAGGTTAACCAAATGGGTCACCCGAGATGGAGGGTCTAAGTGGGTCAGTGGACATTGCATAAACAAAAAATTAAGAAAATGAAAAATTGGCTGCTATCGAGACAACATTTACGAGCGTCTGAGAAAAGCTGTCGCAGCAGCATTTAAATTGAAATTTGGGTTATTTAACGGATAAAGCGCTTCCACAACAAGATAAACTTGTTGGCCAAACGCAACGAAAGACTTAGGCGACAAACTGCAGTTGACAGTTGTTGGTCAACTTTATTTCACACACACACATTTACACACAACTTGCCTTGCACTTGCCCCGTTTTGGCAGCACTTTGGCCCAACCACACAAATAGAACGAAAATTAATGAAGTTAATCGAGCCATATTCCCCCGAAACGTTATTTAAATTGTGTTATCCTTTGCAATGGCTTTTTATTTTGTGGGGGGGCCGGGAACCGCTGTTCCGCTCTTCACATGACGAGCAACAAACGCACGAAACAACCGTCTGGGTAAGCACTTCGCGACCAACTGAGCGATGAGTCCCAACTGCAAGTGGAGCTCGCGTCGAGTCTGCTGGGTGAGTGTGTGGTGATGAGACTAGTTTTTCCACAGCAAGTGCAAAGGAAAATCTTCTGGCGGCAGGTGGGAGAGTTTCAGAGTGAGAGAGAAAGATCCTTGAATGGGTCGAAAGCGTTGCGGCTTTTGTTTAGTATTTTCGCTCTTTCGTTTTATTGCGTGTGGAAATACACCGAAAGGCAGACAAATGAAATGCAGAAAGAAAGAAGGAAGGTAGGCAAGCCCAACAACATTAACAACAATAACAAGCCAACGGCTGTCTTTGTAATCATAAAAAAAAGTATAAACAACAAAACTTATTAACATAAACATAAACATGCAGACGAAAGACGCGAGCGGGGCAGGTGAGATGGTGAGATGATGTCTTGATGCACCCAGCCAAGCGCATCAAAAGGCATCAAGTCAGAAATCAAACACAAAACAAATTGCAGCTGAGGCCCAACACAATCACACATAAGCCAATAAGCCAGCAGCCCAAAGATGCAGTTCCGAGCGTCAAAGACGGCTTAACGGTTCTTGGCATAACTTGGCCGAAAGCCCAGCAAAAGCGAAGACCAAACAATGCTGCTGGTTAATAGCCTTACATAACACCTGAGCTGGAGCTGGAGCCGAGGCTGACCAACGGACAGCCTACGCAAATGCAGGCAGACGCTTTAGTGATCGGCCCAGTGGCTTGGAAAATTGGCGCGTGCGAACGCTTCTGTGCTGCTGATTTTGGCCCGAGCTTACAAAGTTGGACTTTTGCAGAATTAATGCTAATAAGCGTGGGCTGCCCTTACAGTTGTGCTGTTACCTATCAAGTGAAAGCAGGAAGCCGTCGATATGCTAATCCATTAACCAATTTGTTACACTTTGTTTGTAACCCAATCGCCTGGTTTATGCTTCGTTGGGCCGACAATTAAAAATTGCATTATTTGGCAGGACATTTAAATAACTTGGATTCGATTGCATTTTGAATTTACCCCTCGCTGTTAGTGAACTGGTATGATGTTTGTCAGTTTGTGGCTAACAACTTTCGTTTCCAGTTTATGCAACAGTAAAATGATAAAACGTTTTTCACCAAAAATCCATTTCAACAATTGCCAAATGCTATCAAACAATAAATATTTTACGCAAAAGTAAGAAAAAACATAACAAAGTGGAAACAAATTTAACAATTTAGTGGCAAACATTTGAATTAAATAATTTGTTTTCTATCTTTAATTTTTTTGATGTAAAAAATTTTTAAATTTTTTTTTTTTTTTATTTTTTTATAACTTGAGTATCCATCGGCCAATTCGTGTCATTCAGCACTTTATATACCATTGCAGCTCGTAAAAGTCTTGCGGTATTTCCGCAAGCTTGTCTTTGCAAGCGCGTAGTTTTAGTTGTATTCGTCGCATCGGCTCACGCTAGAGCTTTTTGAAAGCTCTTTTACCCCCTTAAAAATTTTTTTCTTTATTGTTGTTTGTTTTTAGTCGTTCGTGAGTTATAGCGTCGCAAACATGGAGCAAAATAAAGAGAAAATACGGCATATTTTACAGTACTACTACGATAAAGGCAAAAATGCATCTCATGCTGCCAATAAAATTTGTGCAGTTTATGGACCCGATACAGTTTCCATTTCCACCGCACAACGATGGTTTCAACGTTTTCGTTCTGGTGCAGAGGTGATCGAAGATGCGCCACGGTCCGGAAGGCCTGTCGTCGAAAATTGCGATAAAATCGCTGAATTGATCGAAAGAGACCGGCATAGTAGCAGCCGTAGCATCGGCCAAGAGCTGGGCATGAGTCATCAAACCGTTATAAACCATTTGAAGAAGCTTGGATTCAAAAAGAAGCTCGATGTATGGGTGCCACACGACTTGACGCAAAAAAACATTTTTGCCCGTATGGATGCATGCGAATCGCTTCTGAATCGCAACAAAATCGACCCGTTTTTGAAGCGGATGGTGACTGGCGATGAAAAGTGGGTCACTTACGACAACGTGAAGCGCAAACGGTCGTGGTCGAAAAGCGGTGAAGCTGCCCAGACGGTGGCCAAGCCTGGATTGACGGCCAGAAGGTTCTTCTGTGTGTTTGGTGGGATTGGCAGGGAATCATCCACTATGAGCTGCTCCCCTATGGCCAAACGCTCAATTCGGACCTGTACTGCCAACAACTGACCGCTTGAATGCAGCACTCATGCAGAAGAGGCCATCTTTGATCAACAGAGGCCGAATTGTCTTCCATCAGGACAACGCCAGGCCACACACATCTTTGGTGACGCGCCAGAAGCTCCGGGAGCTCGGATGGGAGGTTCTTTTGCATCCACCGTATAGTCCGGATCTCGCACCAAGTGATTACCACCTATTTCTGTCCATGGCGAACGAGCTTGGTAGTCGGAAGTTGGCCACAAGAGAGTCCTGTGAAAATTGGCTCTCCGAGTTTTTTTGCCAATAGGGAAGCGAGCTTCTATAAGAGGGGCATTATGAAGTTGGCATCTCGTTGGGAACTCGTCATCGAACAAAACGGCGCATATTTGACTTAAATCGCATTATTATAACCAATTTTATGAACAATTGAAAATTCAATAAAAATACCGCAAGACGTTTTTCTTACCTCTTTTAAGGAAGAGAGGACAACTATGGCGTTTTCAGAGTTTGAGAGGCAGTCGGAACCTGATGGGTTTAGCGGTGAACGAGGACAAGACGAAGTACCTAGTGTCCCTCGAAACAGAAGTACACGCGTCTTGGACAATCTGTTGCAATGGGAGAGTTTAACTTTAAAGTTGTAGAGGACTTTGTCTACCTCGGAACGATGATAACCGGCGACAACAACATCAGCCTGGAAATCCGAAGAAGAATCACGCTCGCAAACCGATGCTACTACGGGCTAAGTAGGAAACTCAAGAGCAGAGACCTCAAGCGAAGAACAAAAATAGCGCTATACAAGTCGCTTATCATCCCAGTCCTGCAATACGCGCAGAAGCATGGGCCATATCATCAGCGGATGAGGCGGCCATTGGCGTTTTCGAGCGAAAGATTCTTCGCAGGATTTATGGACCTTTGAAAGTTGGTAAAGTATGAGCTCTATGGGGACCCTAATCTGTCCTAATCCATGTTACCCTTATGGATGAACAAGCTTCAGCAAAAATGGTCTACAAGAGGAATGCGAAAGAACTGAGACAAGGCAAGGTGGGACGACCACCTCTAAGGTGGGACGACCAGGTGCGGAAAGACATTTCCAAGCTTGGCGTGAAAAACTGGTGCCAGCTCGCACGGAGCAGAAGCGACTGGCGGACATTGGTTGCAGCGGCCGAGACCGTCAAACGGTTGTAATGCAAACATCGGGCCAATAAAGAAGAAGAAGAAGAATACATTACGGGAGACTGTGTCAGTCAGCGATGGCAAACCCCTATGATTGATAGCTTGTCCTTAATATCAACCGGTAACTACAGCTATCGCCTGAAGGGATTGATCGGTGATGCCAGAGCTACTCTCTCCCCAGTCACCAGGTCGGGAGCAATTATACTTTGGCGCTGTCGAGTTGACTGCGTCGTACTGCCTCGCGTTGAGTGCTTCGTGTTGCCTCGCGTTGAGTACTGGGTATTGTACTCCGGGTACAGACACGCGGTGTGTCGATGTCGCTGCCGCAGAGCGGTGCATTACATTAAATGGGAATGTGCCGGACTCTGATCTAGTGTCAATCTCGTTCGCAATTCTCAAACTTTGCCGTTCGAATTCGGCGTTAAACTGTAGGTCCCTTTCTCTTATGCGAATAATTGAAAGCACACACGCCAAGAGGTTGAGAGAAGCTTGGCTTTGTCCCTTTATGGCTGGTATAGCCAATTTTACTTTCATTCTTTCAAGTTTTGTGTTTAGGTTCAAATCTGTCAAAAACCGGTTTTAAATATTTTGAAGAGACATGGATGTATATTTACATTAGCGTTTTTGTGTGGTGTATATTGTAGCAAAATTCACCCGCACTAAGCACACTCACCACCACCAGTATTTTCCGCAATTTTCATTTGAAAGCATGCGCTCGTTGAGTAAAATGAAGGCATCTGGCCAGCGCGCTTTGCATTTATCAAACAAAATTCTTATTGGGAGTTCTCTGCTGGCCTACTCTTTCACTTTTATGATCCACAGAACAGGTAAAGAACGATAAACTTCTATGAATTCTAAAATAAAATTCTGCCCCGCTTCTTTTTTGCGCCGACGACAAACACACGAAAATTTTCGCCAAAAAATCAAAACGGCTTGTTCCTGTGTATAATGGATAGCCATTCTATTCTATATTCTCCACACAGTTGGAATACCCAACGGAGCAGTGGTGCATCTACCTAGTCTTGGAGAGCCCATCCTATCCAGAGTTGTAATACTTTAAGGAGCAGTCGGGCTTCCACTCAGTCCTGGTGCATCTTGCAGAGACAATCCTCCCCAAAGTTGGCTCTACGGAGCCGTCGTGCCTCTACTTCTCTTTTATTCTTAAATAGCCAATCCTCCCCAGATTTGAATACTCTACGGAGCAGCATTGCTTTCACACAGTTCTTGAGAGCCAATCCTCCTTAGAATTGGACTTTAATCCGGGCCATTGTGGGAACTCCCGGCAGAAACTCGACATCTAACTTTATTTTCTCTAACGGTACAGAGCAGCCGGATCGCGAAACTAGAAACCAGTTACAGACGCCTACGAAAGGAAACCCACAACAGATCCCCTAACCCAATAAACTGAGCATAAACTCTAGAACTAAGCTTATCTTATTGATTATCCTGAAATAAAACCCGTGAGGGATCGCATTGAAACTTCTGCCGTAACTAAGAGAATTTATTTACATTATTGGCGACTATGAGAAATCATAAATTGCTATAAGCCCCTACTCGGCGAGCATTACCCAGGCTAGAGTTCGTAACAAGCTCTCCAAAAAATTTTATTCAATGTTGACATAACTTTAGTGAATGAGCCATCAGAGCAAGCATTACCTAAATTTGTAATTATACATTGAGAAATTGTTTTGTATTGAAAAGAATATTTCCCTTAGGCACGACCATTATTTTAAATTTTTAACGGCAAATTTGTCATTAAAACGATAACAGTCTTATTGCGTATTTAATCGATAGCTTACTCAGTGTCGCCCTCTAGACTTGCCCACTAGCGCCAAAAGCAGACTGCTGTGGAACTGGTTAGCGGAGTTAAATGAAACGTTGCGACAACACCTGGCGGAATTTTGTAGAAGTTTTGATTGTACATTGGTTTGCGCCTCAACTAATAGGAAAAATAAGTCTTTTTTTCTAATTTTGTAACTTACTGCCATGATAACTCCAGTTAGACTGAACCGATTTTGAGGATTCAAAGTGCAATTGACGCAGGTTACCATTTTTTAAATATAAAAATTTTATTTTAAAAATAAAAATTTAAAATTTATTTTTCAAAATTGTTACCAGTTCGTTAATTGACCAGAATGACATCTATATTAATTATAACCCGTTTTTAGTTTTCATTTCACACAACCTGGAGACGTGGAATCATGTACCGCCAGCACTATACTCTTTTTGACACCAACTTTGACGGCCGAGAGCTCTCTCCACACTTATCGCAGCAGTAAAATTTTGTTTTTTTAAAAATTAAAAAAATTAAAATTTTTTTTTGGTACTTGATAAGATTGTTTTTTTATTTTAATTTTTTTGTACCGGTTAATTAAGTTGTTGCTAAAAAAGAATTGGATCTTTTTTTATAGGGCCTATATTTTTTTTTTTCGGTTGGTAATTTTGAACCGCGGGGTTTTCTTCGGAGTTTCGGTTCGGTTTGCGCTTCGTTTCATTTTCAATTCAACAAACTTTAAAAATGTATTTTTGAGACATTTATCCAGATTATTTAGGTTAGATTTAGGTTTTTAATCAGGTTTATAGTTATTTTTTCAGTGAATATCGCTTATATGCTAAAGTTATAACGCAGCAATATTTTTTTCATATATGCATAATGGTTATCGGTTATATGCAAATCATTTGCATATAAGCAATCTATCGGTTGTAAGCAAAAACTTGTATATAAGCAATTCAGTGAATTCAGTGAATGGCACATAGTTAATACTTATATGTAATTTAGCTATTAGATAAGGGTAACTTAAATCACTTTACGTTTGTTTCAATGTTTTCAAAAGCGGTAATATTAGGTATTATTATATAAGAAAAGTAAATGTAAATTAAGTAGGGCCTATTTTGTTAAGGGGATGTTTTGTATTGAGCAAAATAATTATCCTCAAATGGATTTTAATTTTCTTTCAATACAACACAATAATATATCTCATCTTCCGTCGAAATAATTCCAAATCAGGCAAGTTCATTGTCACATTGGATGTATTCGGCATATATTTAAATTGAATCTTGCAAATTCGGACTTTCATGACATTTGATATTTAATGCACTAAGAAAATCAGTATTGCTTCTGGGTTTTGAATTATTTTAAACTTAGCTTGAGCTATTTCTATTCCTTTTCTTGTGAGGATTAGTTACAACACCTCGCTTGCATTGTTTTTAATGCACTAAATGTTGCAGAGCCTTGCTTTATCCTTCGCAACAAGCATCTTTTAATAACACGGTCTCTTCTTCCGCTGCTATGTGTCAGATAATCTTACAATTTGAAGCCGATTGCACATTTTCTACATGGAGGAGGGGTGCCAGAATGATCTTACGGCCGCGTAAAAACAAATACAAATGCACAAAATATATCTTAAGCTAGAACAACAGCAAGAAATAGAAGAAGTTGAGAGCTTAAACTCCTACCTCCCAACAGTCTCAGTATACCTGGCTGGTAGAAACCTGTCTCTCTCCTTTGGAAAATCCAGCTCAACTATTTTCACTACTTGGACCAAGATAGTGAACACTCAGCTCAATGTCACTGTGGACGGAGGAAAAATTCCTAAAAATCGTGGGAGTGACTTTTGACAGTCTCTTTTTCTTTGCGAGGCACGCGGAGAACACAGACCGCAAAGTTAGAGAAAGAAATGGGGCCCTCAAAACCATAGCTGAAAGCTCTTGGCGAAAGGAGAAGAAGACACTGCTGGTCACATACCAGGCAATAAAGCGTTTTCGTGCGACTATGCGGCACCAGCATAGACCGCAGCCATCAGAGACACACAATACAAAGAAATGCGCTGAAGTCAGATAAATTGTTATTTTTCTCCCAGCACGTCAGGCTTACGAGACATCTGCACAAACGTATGTTTACGAGGTATCTTTACATTTGTTGGTCCTGTGGCCATATTCAGTGTCCTATTCCAACCAAATTTGTTTTAAAGTAAGCTGCATTGAACGACGTTACAGAAAACCCAAACACGAAGATTTGATTTTGCTGATAAGGTACAAATTTTTTTAATTTTAATATTGAAAATGTGGTTGTTTTTTTGATAAAATCGATTTTTTCCCAAGTTTAAATAATTCTGAAAAATTTTCTGCTGATATTAAAAGTCTTAGGAAAAAATGGTGGTTGTCCTTTGTTTCTTCTTATTTTACAATTACATTTGTTGGTTTTTGAGTCAATCAAAATCTAACTTTTTCTTTTCTTTCTTATCTGTTCAGCTATCAGCAACTGTGTTGCAAAATTTGCTTACAACCGATTCAAATAGTACGCAGAAATTTAAAACTATGTAAAATGTTTGCTTATAAGCGATATTTGCTTAAAAGCGATTTTAACCACCATTTCCGAGAATGGACACACTTTTGCACCGGTTGTGGACACCCTCGTTTTTTGTGTTTAAAGCGTGTGTTTGGTCATAAAACTGACAAATATCGTTGTGTATGTTAGTGCAACATATTTAAACAGCATTTTGTGAATTTTTGTACACATTTAGACATGTCAACACCAAAAATCGTCCGATTCAACAAAAATGAATTTTAATGGGCTGGTCGATGCCATTAAGCAATCCCTCATCGATAAGAAGGCCATCAAAGCTACAGCCAAGGAATATGGGCTTCATCGAACAACTTTGATCCGGTATTTGGAGAAAGTCAAAGCCGTGAGGATTTGCGTGAGAAGGCAAAAAAATCAGCTGAACGCGCAGCCAAGCGTGATTCTGTGTCGCACCAGAAGAAGAGACCCCCCAGAAACGTGGCCAGCCAGGAAAAGGACAGGCAACACCACTAGCCAAGCCGTCGGCCAAACGCGTTGCCAAGAGGAAGGCGTCTTCGTCATCGGAAGAAGACGATCGTCCGTTGCATTTGAAGTACGCTGGCATGACGGCCAGCTATTTCACATCAAAAATTGCATTTCGGAATAATTTTTCATTTTTCCACAGAAGGCCATTATTTCTTAATTTTTTGCCCAGAAGTTTGCAACGCATAGAAGGAATCATCTCCGACCACATAAAGTATATATATTCTTGATCAGCATGACGAGCTGAGTCGATTGAGCTTTGTCCGTCCGTCCGTCCGTCTGTCTGTTTCTACGCGAACTAGTCTTTCAGTTTTGGAGCTATCGAGCTGAAACTTTGCACAGAGTCTTCTTTTTACTGCACGCTGCTAATATGTCGGAACCGACCGGATCGGATGATTACTTTTTAAAGCTGGCATACAAATGTTCGTTCGGAAAATGGGTTTTAGTAAGAAAATCTGTTTAGTTCTCAATATTTCTGCTCTCAAACACGGTCATGGGTAATATGTAATGTTTTTAAGCTGATCTGCGAAGTTTGGTCGAGTCGCTAACCGTTGAGACAAGCTACACTCCTGCCCAAAATTATACGACACCCCGAAAATTTTAGTTTGGACTCTCGTAGGAAAATGGGAAAGCATAATACAATGAAATCAAGTATGCAGAATGAAAGCTTAATGAATTCTGCTTAAAATCTGATATTCTTATCTCTGATTGCATCTCGCGTTTTCAAGTAGCGGTAAAAAAAGCAAAAAAAGTTCGATTGCAAGTGTATCAAAATTATACGACTTATTTCAAATATTGCGACTGGAAAGAAAGATTTGGTTTCAATTAAATTTTTTTATATATCTGCTAACAATTTAATGAATTTGTAACCAAATGCCACGTGGGCGTTCGTATCTGACGAGGAAAAGGGAAGGATAAGAGCCTACAACGATGTTGGCTTTAATGTAAGCGAAATATCGCGGAAAACCGGTCGAACACGTTGTGTTTTCGCCAAATTTTTTAACAATCCGGATGAATATGGTGTGAAGCATAGCTCTGGAAGAAAAGCCAAGTTGTCTGACCGCGAAAAACGTCGCATAATACTTAAAGCTAGCAATTCGTTTGCTTCGTGCTCCACACTTGCCGTATATTGCAGTAAGCCTGTGTCACGGATGACTGTTTGGCGGACGCAGTAATCATCAGCACGACTTCAATTTGTGGAAAATAGCTTGGGGAGATATTGGGCCTTGGCATGAAATTTTAACTTTATTTTGTTTATACAGCTTTGTTCAATATTTTTCATTTAGATAATTTTTTCTGATGACAAAAAATGAAATCCTGACGGCCCAGATGGGTTTCGGCACTATTGGAGAGATTTGCGTAAGGATCCACTTATGTTTTCCAAACGCAATTTCGGAGGCGGATCCGCAATGGTTTGGTGAGCCTTTCATGCGTCTGGAACGCTTGATCTGTGTTTCACAAGCTGCAGGATGAACAGTGGAGAATACCAAAAAGTATTGGAGGATCGTCTTCTGCCATTTTGGGGGAAAAAATATGAAGAGATATCGTGTTATTCCGCAAGATAATGCATCTATTCACAAGAGTAAAGAGACCCAGCGCTTCATAAATGATCACCATATAAACGTTTGGGATTGGCCAGCGTGCTCCCCTGACCTAAACCCAATTGAGAACATTTAGGGTGTCTTAGCCAGGCGTGTTTACGTCAATAACAACAAATTTGAGAATGTCGAAAGCCTCAAAAGCGAATTTTGGCTCAATGTCTTTTTAGACCAAAATTTACTCCAAATTTAGTGAATTCAAATTAAATGTTGTTTATATACCATTCTAAAATCTCAGGAAACAATCAAATTAAATTTGTTATCACACATTCTAAACCCCATTTCCGCTATTTTCCCTCATTGACTTAATTTACTTAATTTTTGAAAAAGTGAGGAATAAGAATATAAGAAACCATGAGAAACTATGCCAATCCAACAAATATGTTGAAAAAGTCCATCACGTATGAGAAAAAACAACAGATTTTAAACATAATATAAACACTAAGATATTAAGATATTTTATACTTTTCTTTAAGCTCCTCCGAACCACTTCTGTTTTTTCCCACTAGCTTCCAATTTTGTCATTATTTTAAACCAAATTATTTGATACAACTTGCAGTAATGACAAAAATCGAACTATGCGTTTTTTGACAAAAATCGTACTTTTTTGCTTTTTTAACCGCTACTTGAAAACGCGAGATTCAATCAGAGATAAGAATATCAGATTTTAAGCAGAATTAATTGAACTTTCATTCCGCAAACTTGATTTCATTGCATTATGCTTTCCCATTTTCCTACGAGAGTCGAAACTAAAATTTTCGGGGTGTCGTATAATTTTGGGCAGGAGTGTATTTCAAGTGTATCAAAACTTCGGTACAGACGAAGTTAGCTTTGCCTTTCTCGTTTTTGTGTTCATTTTGCCACTGAAGACTTCTTAAATAAATAAACGTTCTTTTTTTCATTAATTCATGGCCATTTTTTCTTTTTTTTTTTTTCGAAATGGCAAAATTTTTGCCCAAAATCATCATCACTTCTTTTGGCTGCAAAATTTTTTTCCATAATATTTTTAGAGGTTTGGAAATATACGTATAATGTTACTAATTCCTTGTTAACGCATAATGTTGGCTTGGAAAAAAAGTTATTAGTGAAAAATATTTACGTTTAATATGCTTCTATTGATGATTTTTCCGAGAAAATTATCGTACTTAACTGAAGTTTAAATTTAGCTCTCTTAACTCTGTTTGTGACACCTAAATTTGGTTAGTTTTCTAACTAGACACTGAGATAGGCAAAAATTTTTAGTATTAATAAAACCTTTGGTACTCAGAAATCGACCAGAAAGGAACCGAACCAATTAATCTGTTAAATTCATGACTTTCCTTAACCTGCCTAACGTTTCATATGCTTCAAGGTGAATTGCAGTATAATAACAATATAGTTTAGAGCATATGAGACCAGAAATAGCCAAAAAGCATGGTCCAAATGAAACAGACCCAAGATGGAGAATTTGAGGCTACCCAGGGGAGACATCAGCACAGGTGAAGTGGGTTGCATCGCCTGCATATTAAGACAAGGAAAACAAAATCAAATGATTTCAGCGTTTACTACCTGATCTCCACCCACCTGCTCCTGTGTCAAGTCGGCTGGGACATGGCCCAGTTGTTGACAGCGTTGTCGGAGACGTGCATGCCGTACCTGGCAATTATGAGCCACCCATATCAAGGCATACAGTTGAATGGTCACAATTAGACAATAATTGGATATTGTTAGGGGCACGCCGTGCTGCAGCACGAAGTACGACATGTAGGCATACATGTTGGCCAGAATGTTGATGAAACTGCCAATGACCAGGAGAAAGATGCCCAGCTGGAAGGTGGACATAAATTGGCCACACACTTGAAGCCACTGTCGCTCACGACGCAGCAAATCAGTTAAAGTTGAGTCGCGCTCCAGTTCATCCAGGCCAGCCAGTAAGAGGATTAAAGCAGCAAACACTCCATTCGCATAGATGCTGCTGATATGCTGGATATACAGTTGAACGCCATAGGCCAAGAGATGTGACCAGGACAGACGACTGGCTGTGAGGAAGGGCACACTGCAGAGGACTTCATAGAGCGAGGCCAGCAACTTGGCCCACAGAAGTAGCCTAGATGACCATTTAAGCCGGGTGCGACGATGTAGACCAGCCAAGCTGTTCACTAATCGGGCCAACTTATGACGTAGCCAAATGTGAGCCAACAACAGAGTCAAAGAGATGACCATATCGCCTCCAATGGTGCCCAGGGCGATGTATTTAAACAAATGGAAATGTTTGACAAGGGTGGCTTCGTACATGAAGGCACTCTGGCTGAGGACAAAAGGGGCCACTGCCACCAGGATTAGCCAGTGGATAAGGGCAGCAGCCGTAAGCCAGCGCTGACAATGGGCTCCCTCCCGCCTGGACTTAAAGCGGAGCGGGGCCAAGGCCACCAGCTGCCAAAGCCGGATAAAAAGACAAAGCTCACAAACGTGCGGCAGACGTGGCATGACCAGGTCAACTGAACCCACCAGCTAGCTAGCTATCTATGGCCATCTACCCGGCGGACACTGGCGTGCTGTTATCGCGCCCCAACGGCCCTAAGCCAATTCCAGATAAGTGCACCGCACACGATCGATACGGACAGGTTTATATGTAAACAAATAGCAAACATTATTATTAACACCATTCGGTGGTTACGTACTCCTAGGCTGTGACTCAGACCTCCCCTAAATGGATTTCGGTTTCACGCGCAGTTGAAACGTTTTGGTCAAAGTGGACATAAAGTTGGGCATTTCCTTCATTTGGTTGAGGGCCTCGTTTTTGGTATTCGATTGGTACTCGTAGGCCACCTTTCGATTGACTGCGGTCAGCAGGCGCAAGAGCTCGGCTCCCTCTGGCCGTAGGGCCTCATCACAAGCAGCCAGATCAAGGACACGGCACAGGCTTTGGATAAACCAGGAGCCATCGTCCACATTGCGGAATGAGAAGAACTCTGAAAGTAAAGGCGTTTAACAGGGTAGAAGTGTGTGGAGAAGATCTTGACTCACTGTCAAAGGTGGAGTAGAAGACCAGCATGTCGGCAGTGCTGGGTATGGCATAGGTCACGGGTTGTGGGGCCGGGGCGGCAGCGGCGGGGGCCAGCTCTCTGGTCATGACCGCAAACGAGCTGAACTCCACAGCCTTTTCCAAATTCTCACCGCGACAGGCCTGAATGAAAAAGATCTTGGGTTTGTTGACCAACGATTTGCAGTTGTCGCCCAAGAAGGGATTCCACAAACGTTCCACCGGATAGGACATGTCCTTGGCATACACCTTGCCCTCAGAGCCATGAGACATGACCACCAAAACAAAGCAATCGTTGTCACTGTGATCCTCTCGCGCCACTACGGTTTGGTAAGAAGGTTAATATACTCTACGTCCGTGTACCCCACCCCACTTACCCTCCTTGAGCATTTTATTAATCTCCTCGAAGGTCAAATCATTGGACACTCTCACATCGAAGCCATAGCAAAGCAAAGTATGTTCCATATCGTCACGATCTCTTTCGGTGCCCACTCTCTGCTTCTGGCCCTTGACATCCTTGTGATTGAGTATCAGGGCTATGCCAGCCCTGGGGCAATTCTCATAGGTGTCATCCGTGGTGGGCCTGGAGATAATGATTCGCCTCAAATCAGCCTCCGATGTGGGCGTTTTGGCTATTTGTGTGGCATCCGCTTTGTCTTTCTTGTGTTTGTTCTTGCTGCCAAACAGGGACAAGTCTGTTTCGTCCATTTTCGATGTGTCTGCCTTTGCCCGCTGGCAACCTGTGACTAAGCCCAGCCAGCAAAAGCTTCCGCTCCGTAACCCGCCACACAGTTTTTTTTTTTTATCTAATCAACAAATGCAGCCGAATTCTTATCTAGCTGGGCCTTCAAAAGCCCCCCCTAGCTCATTGACTCTCTCTCTTAAATGTGTTGATTAGCCTGCTCCAAGGGAAGTTCCGTTCATTGCCGGCAATTGAATGCGACGAGGCAATTTGATTCGCCACGCCCACAAAACACAGACGCTCAGGGAAATTGCAAACATCCGCTCCAGTGTCAGGAGTTGTCGCTTCGCGTTAATGTGTTTTCAATAATTCGTGATACGCAAAAGGGCGCCAAAACAGTTTACCCTGGCAATTCAAATTTTACCCGCACACAAAGCAACGGAAACCGGAAATGAGTATGGCACCCAAAAAATGTACCACCCATAATAGTACCGTCGCTACGTTCGCTTAGTGTACCGCGTGTAAGGGATTATTAAGAGCGCAAGAGCGAGAGCAAGAGCGACTGAATGTAAGAGCAAATACTAAGGGGGGAATGCGTGGCAATTGGAACATGTTGGCAGATCGAATAACAATTGCGAATTATTTTGGTTACGGAAACAATATCAGAACCATCTGTGGATTGTGTCCTCTGAAATGAAAAACTACATTTGATTACTCGGGCTTATGTTTACTGGTTCCCCTCCCCACGTTTGTAGGTACCCTATAATTGAATTCCTCAATTAAGTTCATTTAATTATTGGGCCCTTTTTTAAGCTTCGAGTGCGCTTCAATTCAATTGTTCCCCCCCTTTAATCTATCAACCAGAAAATTCAAACGATTGTTGCTTTGCGGTTGCAGTCAGTGTTGTCCATTTAGCTATTTTACAGCCAAGTCAGACAAATTGAAAAAAGTATCAATTTGATATGGGCAGGTTAATTTAACATTTAGTCAAATATCACTCGAACGAAAATCATCTCGTACGATAAACTCGTACAATGACACATACTAAACGCATATGTATGTGACCATTGCGTTCACCGGAGTTTTTGTTGTTGTCGCTCTGACCTGCAACAACAACATCATATCTCCCTCTCTCTCCTACGTCTCTCGCATGGCGTTAGCCTGAGTTTTGTTCGATCGAACACACAAGTGTCGCGTCTAAAAAATTGTAGTTCAACCGTTCGATGCGATTGCGGTATGAGTTGAGTGTGTTAGAATGAAAATTTTGTTCGATGGTTGGTATGAACAAAAACGTTGGATCAAAAGCTCTGGCTCAACTTGCTCGATACGATTAGCGGTGGAGGTTGAGTCGATCAAGTTGAAATAAAGTTGAGTTTAAGAGTTTTGTGACGGATGATAGAAAAAGATTTTTGCAGTTCTTTGTTCCGGAACCGACCGATTTTTTTAAAATTTATATAAGAGAATTTTAGATATATAAATATTATTTTATAAATTGGAGATTAAATTTGAAAAGCGGGTTTTAAGAAAAACTTTTATGTTTTTTATGTTAACATTGTCTCACTCAAAGATTATAAGTTACTATTTTAAATAGATTTGGAAGTTTTGGTCGAAATCGGATGACTATATCTTATAGCTGCCATAGGAACTATCGGTCAAGTGGGTTTTAATAGGGAAAACTTTTTTGTTTTTAATGTTAACGTGTCTCACATCAGCGATTATTAATATTATCGCTTTTTATTAATTTGGGAATTTTGGTTGAAATCGGATGACTATATCTTATATTAGCTGCCATAGAACTTATCGGTCAAAATGGGTTTTATTTATAAGAAAAACTTTTAAGAAAACCTTTTTTTTTGGTAACGTGTCTCATCAAAGATTATAAATATTATACCTTTTACATAGATTTGGAGATTTTTTGGTCGAAATCGGATGACTATATCTTATAGCTGCCATAGGAACTATCGGTCGAAAAGTGGGTTTTAATGAGAAAAACTTTTTTGTTTTTTAATGTTAACGTGTCTCACATCAGAGATTATGATTTTTATACGCTTTTAAATAGATTTGGAAGTTTTGGTCGAAATCGGATGACTATATCTTATAGCTGCCATAGGAACTATCGGTCGAAAAGTGGGTTTTAATAAGAAAAACTTTTTTTGTTTTTATGTTAACGTGTCTCACATCAGCGATTATTAATATTATACGCTTTTACATAGATTTGGAAGTTTTGGTCGAAATCGGATGACTATATCTTATAGCTGCCATAGGAACTATCGGTCGAAAAGTGGGTTTTAATAAGAAAAACTTTTTTGTTTTTTATGTTAACGTGTCTCACATCAGCGATTATTAATATTATACGCTTTTACATAGATTTGGAAGTTTTGGTCGAAATCGGATGACTATATCTTATAGCTGCCATAGGAACGATCTGTTCGAAAAAAGTGGGTCTCTGTGAGAAAAACCTTTTTTGTTTTTAATGAAAACGTGTCTCATTATTAATATTATACGCTTTCACATAGATTTGTAAGTTTTGGTCGAAATCAGATGATTATCTTTAGCTGCCATAGGAACTATCGGTCGAAAAGTGCGTTTTATTTAGAAAAATTGCTTGTTTTAACGCTGGCGTTCTTAAACTCTGATGTATTAAAACATTTGCAAGGGTATAAAAACTTCGGCAAAGACGAAGTTAGCTTGGCCTTCTCGTTTTTATACACTTGAAAAGTGTATTATAATTTTGCCAAAGTAAATAAAAACAAACATAAAAGTATATATATTCTTGATCAGCATGACGAGCTGAGTCGATTAAGCTTTGTCCGTCCGTCTGTCCGTCCGTCCGTCCGTCCGTCTGTCCGTCTGTCTGTTTCTACGCGAACTAGTCCATCAGTTTTGGAGCTATCGATCTGAAACTTTGCACAGAGTCTTCTTTTTACTGCACGCTGCTAATATGTCGGAACCGACCGGATCGGATGACTACTTCTTGTAGCTGCCATACAAATGTTCGTTCGGAAAATGGTTTTAGTAAGAAAAACTGTTTTGTTCTCAATATTACTGCTCTCAAACACGGTCATGGGTAATATGTAATGTTTTTAAGCTGATCTGCGAAGTTTGGTCGAAGTCGCTAACCACTTGACACAAGCTATTTCAAGTGTATGAAAACTTCGGTACAGACGAAGTTAGCTTTGCCTTTCTCGTTCATACATATCTTACTATATATGATAAATTTGAAAGTTGGTTTGTTTGTATGTTGATTCGAATGAACTTTGGCACTCAGACAGTTGATTACCTGGACTTGAACTTGGGTTATATAACTTTTTTTTAAGTGGTCGAAAAAACCGCGAAATTCGCAAAGTTATTATGAGAGTATTTATAAAAGCGCTTTCACTCACAAATGTCTGAAAGGATTCGGATAAACCTAAAGTATTTATTAAAGCGATTGATGATTATATGTCAATTTTATAGGACCTTGGATTACACAAGTTAACACAATTTTTTCATCCTCGACATTTTTGTAAAATCACGTGCTGAATTCGAACATGGAGCTTAAAAATTTCTTTTCGGAAAAGAACCTCTCACTTAAGTTCAAATATCTCAATGACGAAATAACCTATAAATAAGTATTGTACGCTAAATTAAAGCTTATAAAATTATCTTTCAATCGTTCATACTTCATTTTGTTGTCAAATTTGTGGTGCAGCTGCTAGTCACAAAGATATTGCAAATTTTGTTTCGTTTTTTATCGAAAATTTGACAAAACCGTAAATTTCACCATTAAATTTTTTTTTTTAATTTTTTTTTATACTCTGTACCGAAGGCATCACCTCCGCCATCTCCCTCCCACACTTTTACAACCAACGCCGCACAATCCCAGCGGCTCCAATTGCCATTATAAAATGGGTTACTCCTGCGTTTCTTTGCCATCAGTATAAAGAAAATACTCGCATACAATCTGCATTACTTTGCCATGTGCATGGCCGCTTTGTTAACGGGCTGCCGACAACCTGCATTACTAGGTATTAAGGATGTATGCCAGAGCCGAACTTCCCATTACGAATGCGTACATTATTTTTAAAATTGTAATGCAGAATGTTTGCAGTCTGTTTGTTTTCGATTACTATCTCTCTAACGAAAATCAGCGATTGTGGTGCCTTACATTTTCGACAGTCGTAATGCATATTTTCGACAGAACACGTTGAGCTCTGCGCCGCTGGGATGTTAGAGAGAGAGAGAGAGAGAAAAAAAGAGAATGAGGAAATGATAATTCTACTACTACTACTAGTAAATTAGAAATAAGCTCATAAGCAGCACTGCATTCAGCTCCTACTCTAGGTGCAGAGTATATTAAAGTCGGGCTTGTCCGACTTTCTCACTTGTCTTTTGGATAATGTAACCTAATGTGTAATAACAAATTCAAAAAGTGTTCATTCATCGAAATCTGTCTGAAATTGTAGAAGTTATAAGCATTTATCTAAAAAATGAGCAATTTCAGTTTTACCCTTCAAGTGGTATTTAAAATGTCTATGGTCCATTTTTTCCCGCAGTTTGTGTGCAGAGTTTTTGAGTTTGTTAAAGAGATATTAGAGTGCAGCACACACTCAAGTTGATCAGTTGTATAATGATTTTGATCCGACTCCTATCAGCCGATGAATCAGCCAATGACTTAGAAAATATAAGGAACCAGCAAAAGAGCGAAATCTCTTCTGCCAAAGTGGACTAAACGATCTAATAAGAGATCTAGATCTTTCAAAGAAAAATCGGAAATTTTAGCATCACCGGAATTTTTTTAAAGGATAATGTCAAAATATCGTACTATAGATTAGTACGAAATTAAAAAGAATAATATTTGTAATTGCTATGATGTGTGTCAATTGCCTTTATTTTTATAACCGGTGGTAATCACTTTGAAGCTGTATTGTTGCACCATGGAAACATCAAGCCTTCGCCGTTAATATAAAAGAATCATATGAATCAATGGCCGTGTTCACCAGCACAAATCGATGACGAAAAAATCGATGGATCTAGTTCAATTGTTGAAGTGAACGAATGTGAAGTGCAACTATGATTGCTAATTTTTGTGATTTTGGTTAAAATCAAAACGATAGCTTTCACGCATACCATTTTTATATAAAATTTCATCAAAGCGTTTAACATGAGCCAATTACCTTTTTTTGATGGATGATGTTTGATGTATGATGTATGCTGGTGAACAGGGCCATTGGCAATTAGACTGAACATAATCATATACGATTTTTTTTTTTGGAAATGTTCTGTTCCTCAGTGTCCAAAAAATTCGTAATAATTTCTAGTTACCGTAATAAGACACAAAAATTCCAAAATTTTAAGGTGTAATACTGGCGCCGTGGGCTTAAAGTTGCTACATTAAATTTCAATTTCCCCTTTTTCATTTTTACTTTTTCGTAGAAGTAACCTTTGAGATGCCAAACATTGTTGTCGAATTTAAAATCTATTTTTAAAAATTCTTTAGGCAAATGTGGGATATAGAGGATTCGAACAGCATTTATTTGATTGGCGCCTGCCAGCAGAGCTGAATTCAGCAAAGCTATCTTGAAAAGATGTCTTGGCGAGTTCTTCTGCATAATCAAAAGGATGCAAATACTCATTAAGGGTTAGCCTAAACCTCACTATCCTTCAAATTGATGGTGTCTTCAAGTCATTTGGGCTTGTTTCTTGTTCGGCTCATAATGCATATCCATGATTAGTCAAAAACCTTCAAAGCATAGCGATTAAATTTGCTAAACACTTTATTTCTTTCTTGGACAATGGTCAAATTATGAGGAATTCCACGCAAACAAAGCCAGCGGAACATGGAATGTCCAGGTGAAAAACGCTTAATAACTTAATTCAGGCACAGCATTGATTGTTTCTGGCACAGCAACCGTTTTTTAAGTGGAACAAAAACGTTTGGCATCTGAAAGGTTGCTTTAATGAAATAGTATAAAAGGGGAAATGAAAATTTAATGAAGAAACTTTAAACCCACGGAGCCAGTACTAAACTTTAAAATTTCGAAGTTTTGTTTTTCATTACGTTAACTAGAAATTATTACGAATTTTTTCGCCCTGAGGAACAGAACATTTCCAAAAAAAATATTTTTCATATATGTATATATCATATTGCTTGATTTTATTAACTACAAGAAACATAACTGGAAAATTTGCGCAGACCTCAAAGTTGTTGCAATAGTTTCAGGACTGGCATACGGATAAACCAAACCGAACGTAGTTCGAACAGAATGGCCGGCCAGAACGAATTACATAGTAGGCCAAGAAAATGTAAAGTTCCAGCCACTTGTCAGTAAGGAGCATATTATACTGCCTCCCCTTCATATAATTCTGGGTTTATTTAAGAATTTTGTGAAGGCTCTACAAAAAGACGCTGATGTATTTGCATATCTGAAGAGTGTGTTCCCTTACCTATCCGAGGCAAAGATCAAAGAGGGTGAGTTTGTTGGGCCGAAATTGAAAATTTTTTTGAGGACTCCCAATTAAATTTAATGTTGTCTAAGAATGAGAAGGACGCATAGAATTCGTTCCGCTGTGTTGTCACTTCATTTCTTGGAAATTTTAGAAGCCCTAACTATAAAGAAGTCGTCGCAAATTTAATAAGAAATTATGAGAAAATAGGTGAAGTTTGTATTTTGTTTTAAAGGTTTCATTACACTCAAACGCTGCACATTGTATTGCAAACATGAGTAAAATGGTAGTTGAAACTTCATTTTTTGGATTCTCATTTGGATTTCTTCCCCGAAAACCTCTGCGATGAGAGTGATGAGCATGGTGAACGATTTCATCAGGAAATGAAGAGTATGGAACGCCGCTTCCAAGGATTTTGGGATAAGGTCAAGATGGGTGACTTTTGTTGGTTTATAACGCGTGAGGAAAACTGTGCACACAAAAAGCGGAACAAAATGGACCATAGACATACTAATAACTTCTACAATTTCAGACAGATTTAGATGTTTGAACACTTTTTGAACTTGTTATACTTTAGGTAACATCATCCAAGATAGAAAGAATTTTTAAAAAATTTTTTTTCTTGGTGAAAATAACGGTGAAATCTACGGTTTTTTCCAATTTTCGAAAAAAATTAAACAAAATTCTCAATATACTTACAAGAATAGCAGCTACACCACAAATTTGACAATAAAATGATGTATAATCGATTGAAATATAATTTTTATTAGCTTCAATTCGGTGTAAACTTACAAAACTTATTCATAATTTATTTCGTCAATGAGATAATTGAAATTAAGTGAAAGGTTTTTTTCAAAATTGCCAAAAAACTGTAATTTGGGATTATCTCGAAATCTGTTTACTGAGAAATTTTAAGCTCCATATTCGTATTCAGCGTGTGATTTTACATAAGGAGTGACATCCAATAGTACAAAACAATGCAAAGACGAACACGGGAATCTGGTCACCGATCCGCAAGTGGCGCTTAACAAATGGAGAAGCTACTTCTCCAACCTACTGGGAGGCGATGACGAACATGATGCCGCCTCTAGAGAAGTAGCGATGCCACCAATCGACAACATAGAGATAGACCCGCCCGCCGCCCCAACAGGAAGTCTGCTTAGCCATACAAAGGCTAAAGAACAATAAATCACCAGGCGCTGATGAGCTGCCCGCTGAATTGTTCAAGGCTGGAGGGGAAGAATTGGTAAGGTGCATGCACCAACTTCTTTGCCGTATATGGGTTGACGAAAGCATGCCCGACGATTGGAATTTAAGTGTTCTATGCCCAATCTTTAAAAAAGGAGACCCTGCAGTTTGCGCCAACTACCGCGGGATCAGTCTCCTTCCCATTGCATATAAGGTTCTGTCGCGCATTATTTGTGAACGTCTTAAGCCGCTTATAAACACACTGATTGGACCTTATCAGTGTGGCTTTAGACCTGGTAAATCCACCACAGACCAGATATTCACGTTACGACAAATCCTGGAGAAGACCTATGAGAGAGGCATCAACACACACCATCTATTTGTTGATTATAAATCAGCCTTCGACACGCCGATAAGGTCAAGGTTTTTTGAAGCCCTGTCTACCCTTGGTATACCAGCAAAGTACGTCCGTCTTTGCATGATGACGTTGAGAAGTACACAAAGCTCCGTCAAAATAGGAAAGAACCTTTCCGAACCATTTGATACCAAGAGAGGTTTTAGGCAGGGCGATACCTTATCGTGTGACTTCTTCAATCTACTGATGGAATATATACTGCGCCGGTGCCCACATGCCAACAGAACGGGCGCCTTTATTTATAAAGATCTAATGCTACTCGCATATGCCGATGATATCGACATCATCGGCAAAAACGAACGGGCGGTAAGCAGGGCGTTTTCAGAGATTGAGAGGCAGTCAGAACTGATGGGTTTGGCGGTAAATGAGGACAAGACGAAATACCTTGTATCCGCGGACAAAAAGTCCTTGCGTCTTGGACAATTTGTTACAATGGGAGAATACAACTTTAAAGTTGTTGAGGATTTTGTTTACCTCGGAACGACGATAACCAGCGACAACAACATCAGTCTGGAAATCCGACGAAGGATCACTCTTGCAAACCGATGCTTCTACGGGCTAAGTAGAGAGCTCAAGAGCAGAGACCTCAAGCGAAGAACAAAATTAGCCCTATACAAGTCGCTAATCATCCCAGTCCTGCAATACGGCGCAGAAGCATGGACAATGACAGCAGCGGATGAAGCGGCGATTGGCGTGTTTGAACGAAAGATTCTTCGGAGGATTTATGGACCTTTAAAAGTTGGCGATGTTTTCCGCATTCGAAATAATGACGAACTGTATGAGCTCTATGGGGACACCTGTCTGGTCAAGCGCATAAAGCAACAGCGGCTGCGCTGGTTAGGACATGTCACCAGGATGGACGAAGAAGCTCCAGTAAGGAAAGCTTATTATTCGAAGGCGGCTGACTACGGAGGAAGAGGCAGGCGGGGAGACCTCGACTAAGATGGGATGACCAGGTTCGGGCAGACCTTGCCAAGCTTGGTTTGACCAATTGGTCCCAGCTCGCACGGAGCAGAAGCGACTGGCGGACATTGTTGGCAGCGGCCGAGACCGTCGAACGGTTGTGATGCATGCATCGGGCCAATTAAGAAGAAGAAGACATCCTTGTGGATTGAATTTTGTGTTAATTGTGGTATTAATATTTATTTTTTTTTTATAAATTTTTTTTAAAATTTTTTTATAAATATTTTTAATATTAAAATAATATTTTTTTTTTTTTATTAAAAAAAAAAGCAAGGAAAAAAAAATATTTTTCAGTGGTCTCACAACACATACGAAATGCCAAAATGTGCCTGTGTTTTTTGCCGACCCCTGATATGGCCTTTTCTCTCATCACTTGGCTGGCATCACTGGATGCATTGTCCCCACGTTGCACGACAGAGAAATCGAAGAGAACGCAACAGCATCGGCATTGTTGATGCCGAGGCATCAGCAACAACTTGGTTCCATTTCCATTTCATTTCCAGCCAGTTCGCTTGCCGTTGTGGGCCTTAACAAATTCAGTTTCAGTTGCGCGACGACTTGCATGGCGAGCGGACGTTTATGTGTGGGTGTACAAAATAACGGTTTTTCGTACGACAATAGCCAAGCCAGCAAGCAAGCAGGCTGAGAGAGTGTTGCGCGAATATTTCGCCTGCAGCAGTTTTCGGGGGTCTCGGCGGTTTTCAACGTTGTTTCGGGATCGACGGACGGCGTGTGTTTTCGTTTCATTGTTGTTGTTTTAAGATTAAAGGCAAAAGCAACCAAAGCAGCCAAAGAAGCTGGAAAAAAGAAAGCAAAAGGAAAAATGTTTTAAGCCAACAGCAAAACAAAATTGTGACAACAACAACACCAACAACAACAACAATAATCAGTGTTTGTGTGCCAAGTGCAAGCAGAGAAAGAAATAAATTATGTTAAGTGCTCAAAAATTCGGTACAAAGTGAAGTGAAAAGTAACCAAACAGGAGAAGGAGTCAGCGTGAAGGCAAAGTAGGTTTGAGTACGTTTGATCCTACATTTCAGAATGTGTGCATATGTACAGACATAACTACATGTGAATGAATTCCTTTTTGTATGCAAAAGCCCTAAAAAACAACCAAATTAGGGTGGTTCAACCCGAAATGACAAAAGAATAGCCCTAAAAAACAACACACACACAGAGACTCATACACACGCACAAGCGTAATGAAATTGAAATCAAATCCAAAAGCAGGCAAGCGCAAATTCAAGCCCGCTTTTAGGCGAATGCCCGTCGCGAAATGCATAAAAAATAGATTAACATGCCCAGGTCCTTACTTCCGCGTGCCAAAGTTTAAATGCCCTTTCAGGTATATACTAGGGCACAAACTTATCAAACGCCATCTAAGTATAAACACAAGTACACCTGCATCTTAGCGCATACGACTATCAAGAGTGCGACCAAATCACAATAAAAAAAGGAAGCCATGAGCACACAGCTTTTAAGCATCCAGCAAGCAAAATTCCCGCTTAAATCAATCGGTCCGAAAATATTACGAATATTGTAAAATTTTATAAGTTGTCATTATCATTAAGAATTAATATTTGGCAATTGTAGACGGGTAAATAGGAGGTGGAAAAGGATGAGGTTGGAGGTTGGAAGGAAGCTTTATAAATTTAGATTATCATAAACATAAAGAAGGGTAAAGGACAGGTAATAGTTAAAAAAGACGCGTATATTTTCGGTTAAAAAGAAGAAGTACATCGAAGAGTCCTGAAAATCTCTAAATTTGAAAACATAATATGTCATACAGACGATTCCCAAAGTTCTCGTAATTTTTGTAAAATTCTTACATAAGTTTAGATTGTCATACAGTCGATTAAACAGACTGGTAAACAGACGGATAAAGAGGAGTTGGACATCAAATGGTTTAACAAATGGCGAAATTATAAAAATTCAATAATAAGTTTTGAATCAGGGAATCAACCGAATCGTTTTTCGGTATTCGGTTTCCTATTGGATTTTTATCTGTATTTCCATTTCGGTATACCTATGCGTACGGGTATGTACCGGTAAGATTTAAAATAATTTAAAATTGTAAACCTAAGACCAGAAATAGTAGGTAAGCACTGGAAAAACTGCACGAGTAATTAAAATGTTACATGTTTGGCATCGCCGAGTATGAGTAAAAACAAGTTTGGTTCACTTTTGACGCTCATAACTTGGGAACCGTTCATCCGATCTTTATCATTTCTTCGTCAAATCGATTCATTTTGCTAATTACTAACTGTCTCTAGAAGGTACGAATCGTCAATCTTTAAAACTGTAGGAGATATAACGTTTTTTCCAAATTGCGGAGGCGGGAGGGGACGTGGCCAAAATTTGAAACAAACTTGATCTGCGTGCAGATAAAAGAGGATTTGTCAAACCTCTATCTTTTACCATCTCTGGAATTCTACAGACGGACGGACGGACGGACGGACGGACGGACGGACGGACGGACAGACGGACAAGGCTGAATCGACTCGGCTGTTGATGCTGATCAAGAATATATATACTTTATATGGTCGGAAATGTTCCTTCTGCCTGTTAAAAATTTTGCCGACTTTAGTATACCCTGTTTACTCTACGAGTAACGGGTATAATACCCATTTAATTTCTAAAATTGTGTAAATTCTGAAAAAATTAATATATTAAATAAAACTTAAGCGGGCGAATATCCTTTAATCAGGACACGAAACCATTCGTCGCCAACAACACAATCTACGCTAAGAACCACTCATACATAATTGTTATTGCGTTCCATTTTGCAAGAGGTAAATTACAGAAAGAGAAGAAAGAGAACATACGAAGTTGCTGTTGGAATATACGAGGGCTCCCCAAGAATACAGGAAAATGTGGCTGTCTCTATCTGGCACTCAGTGGTGCAAGACTTCGGCAAGCATTCGGTGTGAACTGCCAAGTGTGTTTGCCGCCCAGGGTCTATGTTTGGGGACCACTGAAATATACTTTGGTTTGTACTATGTGTGAGTGCCTACCAACAACGATTAAAACTTCTTCGCTATAATCGAAAATAATCATTTTATTCCTAAATTTTTTTTTTTCCAACCAAACATAGTAAGCTAGTGATTACACTCGTACGATGATCGACATCGTGTCATAAAGTAACACAGATAAAAAATATAATCATTTTACTCACACAACGATTATTTTTACTCGTAATTGAACGATTCCGGAATCAATCGTGCAGGTCTCTAGTAAGCAGCCTAGAAGCACACAAATACTAATATATATAACTGACATCAATTTCAATGGCATTCGTAAAGGGTGGTCCATCTAGTATTTGGAGTTTGAACTATTCATAATTTGACTTTTAAAACGTCAAATGCCATTCGAAAATCGAATAATATTTAGTAAAAACTTTGACATTTACGAAATGGGTTGCTATTCGCTTGAAGAAAATTGGGAAATATTAAAAACATATTGCAAAAGTCGTAAGTTTATTGGCATTCTTCGAAACGCCTCCTTCGAAACGTTAGTCAGCACTAAGACGACTATCATCCACATGTTATTCTTTGTATCAGTAGGAGTTAGGTACCTAAGAAATACGTTTTTAAAAATATTCAGTATATTCTTATTATTAACGAACACAGAAAAAGAGATTGGGGCTCGATATTATATTATTTCACATCAATAAAAAGCCGATATGATATTTTAAATAAATTAAATTGACCTGTCCGAAAATATCAAAATGAAATTTTCGTCCATATAACAATGATATTTTTAAGATCAAATTGATATTTTGTAATTTTATTACTTAAAAAAAAAAAAAAAAGAAAAATAATTGGCACTAAGTTTTATTATTTATTGTTTTATGGAAACAGAAAAAGAAAGAATTTATATTTTCTAGACATCGCCTTGACCGGGAATCGAACTAGGAACCATTTGCACGTAACAGTGCGAAGTAAGCCATTGGACAATCGTGTGGTCAGATGGCTAAGAGCCTACTTATATATTTCTTTAAGTTGTTTGAAGTTTCGATGAGGTAAACTATGTTTCTTTCTTTATCGCATTTTATACAGGGTTGCCCATATTCGACGGACCCATGTTTTTTTAAAAATCAAAAGAAAAAAATAAAAATTTGGCGGTTGGCAATCTTAATCATTTAATTTGTTCCAAGTAGATTTGTTTACATCCATTTTTGAATATGATATCTCTCAAATGGCCCCCCCTCGCGTGGTGGGGGATTGTGCCCTTTTTGCAGCATTTTCCATCGATTTCGCCAACATTTCGGCCGGAATAGCGGCTATTTCTTCACGAATGTTGTCCTTGAGCTCTTCTACGGTCCTTGGCTTGTTAACGTAAACCTTTGACTTCAAATATCCCCACAAGAAGAAGTCAGGCGGCGTCAAATCGGGCGAACGCGGTGGCCAGTCCAAATCACCACTTTTCGACATCAAACGGCCCGGAAACAATTTCTTCAGAAAATCGATTGTTATGCGACTTGTGTGCGGTGGAGCGCCGTCTTGTTGAAACCAGAACTGCCTCATACGCTTTCGACGAATAATTGGCATCACAAAATTGGTCATCATGTCGCGATAACGCTCCTGGTTGATGGTAACAGCATGGCCATTTTCATTTTGGAAGAAAAACGGCCCAATGACCGTTTTCGCACTAACGCCGCACCAAACTGTGACTTTTTCGTCATGAAGAGGCACTTCTTGAATCTCCTGAGGATTTTCAGTGGCGTAAATACGGCAATTTTGCTTATTTACGGTCCCATTCAATGTGAAATGTGAAAATGTGAAATTTTTTAAAAGCACGTTGAGTTTTCACAATTGACTTGTTCTGTTGAATGTAAATTTCAACTATTTCAGAGCGCTCGCGTGGCGTGTATTGTTCCATGGTAAAAATCTGCTTGGACTGACGCTTCAAACGCGGTATGTCATTAAGCGTTCTGACATCTCTGTCAAAAGTTATGGCGTTGCCAGATGGGTCCGTCGAATATGGACAACCCTGTACATCTCTTTCCTCTTGAGAGACTTTCGAAAATTAATCGACTTTAATCTTTTCTAATAACATTTGACAACTTAATATTATTTATGTTTAAAATGAAACGTTTTAGTTTAGAAATGATATAAAAAAAAATTATATTTCACCCATCGATCTTTTCACTTTTTTCTGTATAGCCAAAATACTTTCCTGTGGGCATTTTAAAGTTACGTATACGGTCTTACATACTGTCCATGGCGGAATTAAAAACGTGAAGCCGAGCGAGACAGCGCTCGCTTTGTTTATACGGCCAAAGGGCCAGTGCGTTGTGAATGCTAGAAGTGAACGGCAATACACAAGCGAATCAAGCAAATGTTCTGCCGTCTCTTTCTATCTCACAGGCATACATCTACTGGCCCTCAGCTGATCCTGATGGCTTCACCTTGTTAATTCCACCATGATACTATCTTTGAGTGTGAGACCTTTTTAGTCTACGCAAAGCTTTTGCTTTCGCTCTCTTTAGCAGCTTTTGACTGACCACCCCAGAGCTTTACAAACGAAATACACTGTAAACACCTCAAGTTTATTGCAGTGCTATTAGGGCACAACTTTAACAAAGGACTACAATATTTCATATTCTAAAAAGTGCCAAATTTGAACGAACATGTATTTTTGTCCATTGAAAACTGGCAGCACTGCAGGCAAACTAGTTTCATCACACTCTAAGAGGCTTACATCCATAGAAACAAAATATACACGGACTTCCCCTCTAAAAGGGTATAAAAAATAAAAACAATCATAAAAATTCCGCACGCAGCCCCATGCCTCCACCAGTATGACCAGGGCCACATATTTACAAAAATTAAGTTTCAGTCCACATCTAATGAAGCCCCCTTGGAAATAACTGGCACACCTTGCTCAAATATTTAAGATACTTTATGGCAGGCCCCAAAGAAGCAGCATCCCACCACAACTTCAGGTGTAAAGTCTAGAGCAAAACATTCTGTTGGCAAGGTTGCGCTTTTTGTGCGGCGACCCTTTTAATCGGGGGGTGGAGCGGCGTTCCCTGGAGGCCGACATTTTTTGAACACAATTATTAAATATGCAAGCTTTAAGCTACAGGTTAGGGACGGAGGTCTCCACTTTGATCTTGACATGCGGGAGTTGGGCAAACAAACATTAATTGTGACTGTAAATGGCGTAGAATGAATGAGCGAATGAATGGAGCAGCTGGGCTGAACTGGAGCTGCTGGAAATTGCGTTAAGTGGATGTCATAGTCGTTGCGACAATTTTGATGAACTCAACAAAACACTTGACAGCAGCGAAGAGTGCCAGTGGCAGGGGGGCAGCCGGTACTTCATCCGAAAGTAGAAATAAACGAAATTATGACGCTAAATTGAACACAAAAACGGCCAGAGAGCCAAAGAGTAGAGTAGTTCCCTGGACCAGAGGGATGGGTGGTTTCATTTTCGAAAACCAGCAGCATCAGTCTTCCCCCTCGCATTTAACGCGCGAATGAACAGCAATCAGCCCAAGGGGGTTGGACCTGCTCTGGATCTGGGCTTGGGGTCGTCGTGCTATTGTGTTACGGGTGTTGATAACACCAGCCGCAGCGCGTAACAATAAAAGTCATCATAATGGAAATACGGAAATGAATTCGTTAGGAATGGGTTACGTCCGCCAACAGCGGAAGGTGAAAATTAAGAAATTAGCTGGAACTCACCAAATGGGGGAGCGGCCGAAGCTGAAGCTGAAGAGCTCACTTTAACTTAATTATATAATTTGCAAACATCAGCTAGACGTGCTCTCTCTCTCCCCCTCTCACTCTGCCAACACACGATATGGTTAAGTCTTTGCGGGTGCACTGAAAATTAAATGAGCAAAATGCATTTAAGACCAAATCAGCGCAAGCCGCCGGCTTAGCGCACGACGCGGACTTAAGTGACTCAGCAGGCAGGCAGGCAGGCAGACAAACTCAGACAGCGAGCCAGCAAAAAAAAAAGTAAATAAACCTTTAACCACAAAGCAATTATGCAGCACAGCAGCCCAGCAGCCATGGCGACATCTTGTCAGCCGGTGAAAAATTACCCACCATGCACAAAAAGGAGAATGAGTGGATGGAAGCTACCCACAGGTTGTTGCCAGTAAATTACTTAAATGCCAAGCCAAAAAGTCTGGCAAAATTTAGATGGTCGTTGGCATGCATTAAACGCTTGTATGTGGGGTTGGACCAGGTATGGGGCTGTAGCAGGAGGTGCTCTGATTGAGTATTAAACGCACTGTCCTTTGTGGTCAGTTTGAGGCAGAGGCAGGCTAAGCTACGATTTTGTGTTAAGCGATTTGTTGGCTAATAGATTTTGTGGTGCGTTTGATGTTTGACACTTTATTGAAAGAGCCTGCAGATAAAGCTTAACTAAATTTTATGGAGTATTACTATTCAGGGTTCCTAATTACGGAACCAAAATAACTCTGAATGATCTCATGGATTTTAGAATCAAAACAATTTCAAATCATATTTGAAAGATGGGAAAGAAAGAAACTATTTGTACTGTTTGTTGTTTTGCTATCAAAACTGGAGCTAAGTAACCACCTCCGTCGCACACCCTTAATGCGCGACGTTTTGCCGTACGAGGCTGGGAAACTGTGCACTACTTTACTTTGGCATCTTTTGCCTTTCACATTCGCTAGCACACTAAGTCAGTGAGCGAGCTTTTGAAAAGCTCACAAGGTTCTCTCATTGCGCTGCAACAAAAAACTAAAGCAGTGATTATGATACAACTCATGGTGGAATTAATAAGGTGAAGCCATGCGAGACAGCGCTCTCTCTGTTTGTAGGGCCAAAGGGCCAATGCGTTGTACTGAATGCTAGAAGATTGTTTAGTCGCCGATCGCAGGAAAAAATCTTCTGGGAGTCGCGTGGGAGGTTGCCAGAGTTTTGAAACTTCCAAGCGATCGATTGGAAATAAAATGCGTTATCTCGAAAATGAGGGCTTAAGTTACTTAAATAACGGAACAGACCAACTTTCAGAGACAAGCATCAAAAAGGAAGTTTACAAAAACAAATTACATTGTTTTGGAGCACATAAGTGCTAAATCTTCTTACAATGCTGTTTGGGTTTTGCATTAATACTTTGATTTGTGATCAGTGTGTTTCGAGACTTTTTTATAAATGGGTTCATTTCGGCAAATAAAACTTTGACATATGGGCATTTCCGCGGGTCGCGAACGTGCGTTCGTATGCTTTTGATGTATGTATGTTGTGTAAAAGGACAGAAAACCTAAATTATTCCCATTTTTTTTTTCGATTTGATAGCATTTTGTTAGCTCTGTGT